>VZTZ01013047.1:1065329-1112072 GCA_013400955.1 Drymodes brunneopygia
CCGGGCGGAGCAATGGCGGCAATGGCGACCCCGCAGGTGAGCGCTGAGGGCTGGGGGGTGGCAGCGGGGCGAGCAGCGCCTTGGGGGAAGGCAGTCCCCGCGCTCTTTGGGGTTCGCTGTGCGCTTTGGGGGTCCTTGTACCCTTTGGAGGTCCCTCCGTCCATCCCCCGCCGGGAAAGCACTGCACCCCGCTCCGCCCTTCGGGGGTCCTTCATCGGGAAAGCACCGCTCCGCCCTTCGGAGGTCCCTCCATCCATCCCCCGCCGNTAAACAGAGCCTGGACCATGTTCTAAATAGCATCAGGTTTCTGAAGGGTTTATATTAATCAAATGCACTTGCTTTATTAACAACAGGGGGATATTCAAAGGGTTTGTATTAGTTTAAGGCTTTATTAATTCAAGTCAGTTAAGCTAGGTCCAAATTTTTAATTTTGTGATGAGTTTCTTTTATTAATCACTCAGTTGCAAATTGCTTACAAAATGTTTAGGCTGGAAAAACTGTTCTAATTAAATAAAAGGAACACACTTCTATTTATTAGTACATTTCTAAATTTGTATGTGGGAATACTATCTCCTCCAAATGCCTTCTGATGCACAATTGTGCTCTGCTCCATGACTGAAAAACATATTAGTAGGGTAGTAACATGATGTAATACTGCTGAGGAGCGTCGTTAAACACCTGAAAGCAATAAGTATCTTTTTAATTTGTTTTAAGCACTGGACCTGTGACACACTATCGGTTCTGTGTGATGCTGTAGCAGCACTGCAGCACGGTGTTTTTTCACTACGATAACTGGGGGATGCTTTTTCACTCAAATATTCAGCACAAAGCCCAGATCCTGCATCCTGCGTGTGCAGGGGCAGCTCTGCAGGGGCTCCCCAGAGCCCAGCACTATATCCCCGTTCCAGGGACGGGATCCAGGGACCCCGTCCCAAGGAGAGCTGCACTTCGCCGGTTTTCCTACGAACAAACGCCGGTCACGAGCCCATCTGGAGAACCGAAACTGGGAACCACCCGATGGCCCCAGCACAAAGGGTGGCTGGGGCCACCCGCGGGGGTTTCTGCTCAGGGCTTCCAGAGGGACGGAGCGGGGATTTGCCCCTGTGCCTCCCGTCCCCTCCCTTCGGCACGGACCCGCGGCCGCTGTGCCACCGCGGGCACTGATCCCTCCAGCCTCTCCTTCCCCGGCGGGCGATGTCCGGTACCTCCGCGCCAGAGGCGTCCCCGCTCCTTCCCGCCGCCTCACGGGACCTCGGCCGCGCGTTTCCCCTCGGGGCGGCGGCCCCACCTCAGCCGGGGGCTGGCGCGGCGGCGGCCCCGGGGCCGTGAGGGGAAAGGCGGCTCCGAATCCTGTGTCCCGCCCCGCCGGGAGCCCCCGCAGAGGCGGCTGCGGTGAGGGGCTTCACGCCGCTCCCCCTCCGCTCGCATGGCCGCGCCCCAGGGAGGTGCGAGACGGTGTGGGAAGCTAGGGGACCCCCTAAAAATGTCCCTCTTCGCCTCAGGGAAATGGGGTTCGGGCCAAGTTGGTGCCTGCTGAGGAAATCTCTCGGCGTCGAGGAGGTGTGGGAGGCGAGGCGGCTGCTAGGGCTGGCGCGGGGCCGGGAGGGCAGCCAGGCTCCGTGCTGGGAAAACATTCGTGTCTGGAACAAGCTCCCCGGAGAGGGGGAGATGTCCTGCCCTCTTCCCTTGAGACGAAAGTTTCAAGCCTAATCTGGGAAAGAAGGAACAGAGACACCGACACAAAGAGCGCTGGCTGCCGCCCGGCCGGGCTCTTCCCATCCCGGTGCTTCCTGGGCTCGCTGCTTCCCACCCTCAGCCTTGGAGTTGGGAAGGCTCCAGGCAGGACCACAAGTGCCTTTTTCCTAAGTTAGCGGTGGCTTTTTCTTGTAAGACATGAATGTGGCTGGCATGAGGCTGGCTCCCCGACGTGGGCCTCATCCCTACGGCAAAAAGTTGCTGTGAAAGATGGGATTTAAGATGTCCTGGGAATGTTTGGGCTGCAGGGAGGATGGCAGGCTCACCACTGGCTTATTGAATCAAATTATAAATCAATTTCTGTGTTAGTGGTGAAAGTGTAAAGGTCAAGTCTGCTCTGGGCTTTGTGCAGGTAAAACTCATTTCCAAACAGGGCATAATTGATGGGATGGGATCTCCCTGGCTGCAATCCAAAGGATTAAATGTAACTGATACTGCTGAAATTTTTGCTGGTTAGAAAGTAATCTGGACACGAGCCTGGCAGAAGCCCTGGGTGAGCTCATCAGCCCCACTACAAGTGCCAAAAGCGAGCCAATTTCAGCTACTTTGGGTATTTCTCTGCAAGCTGTAAATACATTTCAGGATTGTGTTGGAGACTGACCTTCCCAGGAACCCAAGAAGAGCTGGCAGTGTCCTGACACCCCTCCGAAATTCCTGAGCCAGAAGACAAAATGGCTCAACCCAAATACAGATTTGTCTTTCCCATGCTTCTCAAAAATGGAGTATTTTATCTTCCTGATGCAAACAACGTTGATGTTACGGCACCATCTGATCCAGAGAGGGAAAATGGGGAAGTGAAACATGTTGCATTCTAAATATATTTAGAAATTTAGCCTGGTGCATTAACTGATACTCAGATTAGCTTTTGGCAGAGACTGATGTGGAGGAAAATTGATCTGAGAACTGCCAAGACTGTACCTGTTCTCTGAATCAATACCCAGAGCTTCATATTCAGCACCTTTTATTGGTATTACTGTTGTATTGGTATTACTGTTGCTCATTCCTTTGCTCTGAGTGGATCCAGAGGGGAATTTCTTACACCTATTTGCATAGCTTGGATAGAAGATTAATCTGTGTGCTTTTATTAGTTATATAAATGAGAATTGTAACCATCAAGCTCCTTTTAGTAACTTGTTACAGAGTGGATAAAGAGCTTTTTGATTTTCCAGCTTAGGGTTGGTAAAGGTTGCCTGTGACTCAGGAACTCCATGATTCAAGTTCTTCCTCACAAAACTTTGGATGTTTTTCAAAGCTCTGGCTTAGTTCCTGGCTTTTCTAATTGGGCGAGAACTTCCTGGAATCAGGATGTTAATCTGAACCTTTTTGTTTTGTTACCAATCTGAACAACTCCTATTTTGGCTATTGTGGCCAAAGCTTGGATTTAGGCCAACTTTTAAAATGTTTTTTCCCCCGTTTTCTTTGTGCTATTGGACCAAAATTGTAGCAAAAACTAATCAAGGATGTTTGGTTGGGTCTTTGATTAAGTATTTGTTTCTGGAGGAGGCTTTGGATGCACAGCATGCTCTGGAAGTGTATTAATGTACATGAGTAACACAAAGCCAGCGTGGTTTGTTGTTGGAAATGTGGTCAACCAGTGACAGAGTGTGAAAACAAGTCGGGACTCCCGAGCCCTGTCTTAGGCACTGATGGTGCTCTGTGATGTTAAGCCAGTTACTGTGGCAATGCTTGACCATTTCTTTTGCATGTAAGCCATGGGTGTGAGTCATTAATGTGAGGTTATGAATGCATTCATTGCTTTGGATGCCTTAAAGCTCCTCTTCCTGTTGAAGAGAGAAGCACAAGCTCTTGCTTGGATGTTTTCTGGTGTTGGGTAGCACCCGTAGGGATGCTTTGCTTCACTGTCTGAATCCAGTGTTTATTTGGGCAGTGAGATAAACCTCTGCTCTGCCCAAACTGGGTATGCCCAGAGTCTGTGACAGAGCAGCTCTGTCCAGAGCTGGTGCTGAGCCATACATCACTAGAGCTAGTATTGGAAATGATGTAAAACAAAGCCCAGGACAAGACTGAATGCCACTAATGCTACTCAAAATAATCAGTGTTTAACGTGCCCTTTAGAGAACAGAGATTGAGACACCAGTCTGCTCACATTTTCCAACACAGCAAACAGTCAAACTTATTCTTTTGCTTGTTCATTTGTAGAAACAGCTGTAGGGCTTGCGTTTTCCTTCTTCAGGCACAACAGCTGAGAGTTAACACATGCTTGTGGCATTCCTAAAAGCTCTAACATATTAGCTGAGATGTGTCTTTGAGCAATCAGCATCAAGGCATAATCAGATAAAAATCTGTATTTAAAATATCATACTGGTGAAAGTAAATCTTGATGAGAATAAGAGCAAATACTGGTTGGGCTTTGATTCTTAAAAAACAAAGATGTGTGTAGACATTAAACAGCAAGGGGACTAGTAAGATGAATATTTTTTTTCCATTATGGTTTAAAACGAAATTAAGGCACGTTAAGATCAAAGTTGTGTTCTGTCCTCTGCAATTGAAATGTAGGTTTGTCTTCTTGAAAAATTGGTGAAAAGATTGACTTCAGAATTTTTTAATTAAATGAAGGAGTGGAATCTTATGAGGGCTTTGCTCTATGTCATAAAAATGGCTGGACCGTGTTCTCTCTGAAATCTTGCTCAATGCTCTTGGGCTGCAGGGCAGCTCTCTCTTGCAGCTGGGCAATGGTGTGAACTTAATGGATCCAAGCTTCCAGCAGAAACTGGAGGGTGAGAAGGAGCTGCTTCGCCGGGCTATACAGAAAGAACTGAAGATTAAAGAGGGAGCAGAAAACCTGCGCAAAGCCACAACAGACAGAAAGAATCTTGCTCACATCGAGCACGTGCTGAAATCTTCCAACCGAAAACTGGAGCAGCTGCATTGGGAACTTCAGGAGCTCAATGCAAGGATTGTGATAACAGACAAAGAGGAGAGTATGACAGGTAGGTCTTGGGTTGTGATTGATGGGAACATTCTTTTAGAGTACTTCAATCTCTAGAGACGTTGGGTTGATATAATCTTCTATGGAGGGCTCATGAGTAGTGGGAGCTTCTTGGTATTTAGCTGATGAAATTATCTGCTGGTATTAAAAAATTCAGAATGGGGCAATAAAGGTGAAAGGAGATGTAGGGAGAAAATCAGCTGAAAGTGGTGGGCATGGGCAATATTCAGGAATAGGTTGTAGGTGGAATTGAAGAGATTTTAATAGATTTTGTGGGCAGTATTCCGAGTACATCCAAGTACTTTATAGGATGAATGAGTATTTTATAGGATGTAATAGTGCTTGTTAGGACAGGTTCATTGATAAATTAAGAAATATTTACAGATATGAGCTTGAGCTTCATTTCAAAGTGTTTCCCAGTCAGTTTTGTAGACATGACCTTTTTGAACTTATTTTATAGCCTAACTTTCCTTTGCAGAGTCACCCATCTATAACCCAGTGAAATGAAATGAGACAAGATGACTAATGGTATTGATTATGTTGTTTGTGCAGATGGATCTGTGTCTCCAGGTCCCTGTCTCTGGGAAAGAAACCCAGACCCCATGGCAAGGAAGGTTGAAGCTTTGAAAAAGCAGCTGCACGTTGAAATGAAAGTGAAACAAGGAGCTGAGAACATGATCCAAATGTATTCAACATCCAAGGTAAGCAGGAATAAAGAACCATTTGGGATCATGCATTACTGGATCAAAAATTGTATTTAAAGTCCATACACAAATCTCTCTCTGATAATTGATATGGGAGAGGAATTAATTTGCAAAGCTTGCTTGCCTGAATCCTAGCTCTGTACTTTGAGTCTCAGCATAATGACAGCACGTAAGGGTGGTATAAGAGGTACATTAAGTCACTGAAGAGGAAAGAAAGCTAAGAAAGCATTGTTGCTGTAACTGAGTTAGTTGGTGTGATGTTTTGGTATCACTGAATTGTTTAGGATAAAGCACAACATGTGGTCGCTCTTTATGTGAGAAGAATTTTCAGATGTTTACTGGGTTCATATTCATCTCATTTTTTGAGTTTGGCGTAATCGTATTTAAAAGTCAAGACATAATTTAAAACATTTCAAATCCAAGCTTATTATGAAGCTTAATTCAGTAAGACCAGCAGCATAAGAGGGCTGTGATATTTTTATTTGTTCAAAACCTCTGCTCACAGAGCACTGTAAGCACAGTTAACCAGGGAACAACAAGTCTCAGTGACTGCAGGGTTTGCTATTAACTGGGCATGTCCTTGACCTGTCCTTTCCCTCTGCAAATGGAGATGGTGATCTGAGTCCTTGATCCTCAGTGGTGCGTCCTTTACATAACCACTTGTGTATTCCATTTCAGAGTCAGTTATGACCCTTGGTGCAAGTACCACCTCACCCTCATATATGAGCACATCATCATCACCCATTTTTAATGACCATGGTTCTCTCTCTGCCTTTGATTCCTTTCGGCAGGAGCGGAAGCTGTTGGCCACAGCTCAGCAGATGCTCCAGGACAGCAAGACAAAGATTGAAATAATCCGTATGCACATTGTGAAAGTATCTCAGTCAGCAGGCGGGATGGAAGATACAGTGGATCCAGCAGGTAACATGCTTTGAGTAACTGATACAGCCAACAACAGAGAGCCATAAGATCTGCAGTACTTGGCTGATTTGCATCCTTGCCCTGTTTTACCTCCCAAATGGCCAGTGAGGATGGGGACCACCATCAGTGCTTTGGAGCTGCGGATTGAGGAGCTGAGGCATCACCTGCGCATTGAAGCTGCTGTAGCGGAGGGGGCAAAAAATGTGCTGAAGATCCTGGGGGGGAGTCGGGTACAGGATCGCAAGTTCTTGGCTGAGGTAAGCAGACATTGCTCAGGCCTTCTTGAGGGGGTGGTTTTGTGCCTCCACATTAGTGATTTAGCATGAATGAGCAGTGTTAACCAAGTTACTAATTTAGGAATTTCCTGTCTCTCTGTGGAGACAGACTGATTGGGATCACTTTCCCTTCTAGGGATAGCATTCCTCGCTTTGGTGAAATTTCTCAGGAACATCAGAAATGACACTGGTGGGGGTTCAAGCTGTATTGGAAAATATTTCCTCTTTGTCCTGTATTAGCAAGATGTTGTCTTGTTGGGTTTTTTCTAAGCTTACTCTAGTTCATAATACCTGGTCTGAGGCTCTACATGGAAAATTTCTGCCTGCATTCTGTTCTCCTTCACACTGGTAGGCTCAGGGTCGTTTGCAAGAGTCCTCTCAGAAGATTGATCTGCTGCGCTTCTCCCTGGAACGTCAGCTCAGTGAACTTTCTCCCGATCACCCAAAAAGAGCACTCATCAAGCAGGAGCTAGTAAACACTTCCTCCCTGGGAGCCAGGCATGGCAGCATCCAGCCCACCTCAGTCATCAAACCTACAGCCCTTACAGGTAAAGGGATCCTGCATGACATGCAGGAGCGGGACCTGTTGTTGTGGGGAGGACAAATTCTATTTCTTCTCATCCTTATTATAAGGACATTGGATTTTCTAGGAGTTGGACTTCTGTCTTCTAGGCCAGGCAGAGCTTTCTGAGCATATGGATTTGCAGTCTGTTAATCTGGAGTAAATTTAAACTATTAACCAAGGAATCATGAATCTGAGAAACTCTGGGACCTCTGTGAGGGCAGGCTGGCTGGAATCACTTTGTCTTTTATGTAATAATATTCCTTATTGTCCTAAAATTCCTCAGGAACACTGGAAGTGAGACTGATGGGGTGTCAGGACCTACTGGAAAATGTTCCAGGACGTTCCCGAATGACCAGTTCTTCTCCCATCTGTGGCAGCCCAAGTGACTTGAGGTCCCTTTCCCGGACACGAGTTGGCCTGGGCATCCCTGGCCGTGGTGTTGCAGGAAAATTCCGGAATGAAGAGCCATGTAGTGAGTACAGGGTTCCCTGTTGACCTGCTGGTGGCATATTGGGGCAAGGGGGCTTCTCACTGGGTCAGCCTGGTATGGGTGTTGTTATGAAAAACCCGATTTCTGCAAAACTAAGAGAGAGAATGAATTGCATTATGCCTGATCCTCCTAGGACTCTCCTGGAAATTGGTTGGGATGTCTACCTTAGGCATGAGAGATTTTCTTTGGTAAAAGGTTATAATCCAGGTTTCCTCCTTTGTCCAGATGAGGTCCTTGCTGTACTTAAAGTGGACAACAAAGTGGTTGGCCAAACAAACTGGGGACCAGTTAATAACCAGGCGTGGGACCAGAGCTTTGTCATTGAGCTGGACCGGGTAAGCCTGCCCCAGATTCATGTGCTGTTTGTTTTTCCATTTACCCTTACCTGGTTTGCTTGTTTAGCTGCCATTCCACTTAGCTGAACCCCGTATTGCTGCTGTCCTTTCACGTGCCAGTTAGCTCAGCCTTCCCCTGGAGGCAGAGCATCTCTGCCAGAGAGATATTGAACAGCATCTGTTACCCTTCTTTCCTTATCTGAGCAGTTTTATTTCATCTTATCAGCAAAGTAGCTCTTAGGGATTTCTAAATGGGGAGCCAAGACAGCAGCCTCCAAGAGGGTCTGTAGCTAAGAGATGTAAAAACATCAAAAGCAGGGAGCAGGACTAAAGAAGTTTTTTTGCATACTCTTTAGATAACTGATTTTTTTTTTTTACAAATGCATGTACCATTTCCAGAGCATGGAGGAGTATGTAACTATTCTGCCTTTGTTTTCTCCCCCACCATTCACCCATCTCACCAGTCTCGTGAGCTAGAAATTGCAATTTATTGGAGAGACTGGAGAGAACTCTGTGCAGTGAAGTTTTTACGTTTGGATGATTTTCTTGATAATGAACGACATGGGATGTGCCTCTCGCTGGAGCCCCAAGGAATGCTTTTTGCAGAGGTATAAATGTAAGCTTTGTTTCTTTTTCAGAGAATTCTGTCTGTTTAGGGTGTCTGCCCTGAAAGCAGTCGTTCAACCCAGAATACAAGGAATGGAAGGAGCAATAATCTAGAAGGGTAGAATGATACCTGAAACCCTGTTGCATCAATTGCAACAGGAATAAGGAACAGCATGATAGAATAATTGTGCACATGCCATAGCCTGGAGTGAGTCTTCAGCTGCTCCACTGTAATTATGTGTGTGTGCTGTGAAATCCGTTCGTTTTTATTTGCTTTCATTATGAGTCATCGATGGCACTTTAATTAAACATATGGCTTAATGGTCAGGATTGAATCACAGAGACTGTAGAATCAGACATCAAAACTCCCTCTGGCTATGCTTATTTTATCATCTTTCTGAGGCTAATAATAGTTTGAAGTACCATCAGTGCAGAGATCATCTCGATAATCCCTTAAAAGCCGCAGTATCTTCTCCTTTGTGTTGTGATGAAAGTTCCTGTGGTTATCATTCCAAAGTAGGATCTGGACCTCATGTACCAAAATTTGCCTCCTCTCCCTGCCTTTTTGTTTTTTGTGGTTGGTTTGTGGCGGTTGGTTTTGGTTTTTTTTTGTTTTTACTTCTGTGCCATGAACTACTGTGTCTCTTATCCTACAGATGCATGGCTTCACGAATTAGATAAAGTTTTTGGGGGATACACGTTGGTCTTAATTCTGGGGGTTTTCTGAATTTCGGGTAGCAGATAATCCCAACCTCTCAACCCACAACTGAAGTAGCAGCTGATTAGAGGGTGAATCTGGAATAACAGAGTCTGGAGTCTGGTAGTGACTCGAAACTTACCAAACAGATAGGAATGGAGAATTTGATGAGAAACAGGCATGTGTGAAAACTTGGGCTTACAATTTAAATGGAGAGTCCTGACAAATCCCTTTTGCTTCACCTTTGACAGGTGATGTTCTGTGCTCCTGTCATTGAGAGGAAGCCAAAACTGCAGCGACAGAAGCGCATTTTCCCCAAACAGAAAGGTGAGGTGCTGGAGAAGTGTCTGTCCAGGGTGAGAGCAGAGGTTTGCACAAGCAAGTTCTGCTGTCCTACTTAATCTGAGAGATGTTAAAACTCTTGCTAATTACTGTGTGTGTGAAAGTTTGTTCAGTCACATGAAGTGCCGGCAGCCTGGCTGCAGCACCATCTGTAATGTAGTGTTGTTACTCACAATTAACATTGCTAGGAGGATTTAATTGCTAGTTATTTAACAGATTTCTTAGCTCTGGGGCCTCTGGCCAAAGAAGGATATGGACTTCTTGGAGCAGGGAGGGCTACCAAGATGCTCAGAGGGCTATAGCCCCTCTGCTCTGGAGATAGGCTGAGAGAATTGGGGCTGTTCAGCTCAGAGAAGGCTCTGGGAAGACCTTGGAGCCCATCCCAGTGCCTTAAAGAGGCTCCAAGAAAGCTGAAGAGGGACTTTGGACAAGGGTCTGGAGTGGCAAGACAAGGGGAGAATGGTTTCCCACTGACAGGGCAGGATTAGATGGGATATTGGGAAGAAATTGTTCCCTGTGAGGGTGGTGAGGCACAGGTTGCCCAGAGAAGCTGTGGCTGCCCCTTGGAAGTGTCCAAGGCAAGGTTGGACGGGACTTGGAGCAACCTGGGATAGTGGCAGGTGTCTCTGCCCATGGCAGGGGGTTGGAATTAGATGGTCATTAAGGTCCCTTCCAACCCAAACCATTCCACGATTCTATGATAATTTCCAGGACTCAAACTACTAATTTAACCAGCCATGCTGCTACTGATGAACAGATTTTGGAAGGTTTTCTGGAAAACTCTGAAAATGAACAGGCTACTGACTATCTATCAAGTCTCTAGTGCTGACATCTCAGATTTACGAGATCTATGGACTAGAATAGCTTGCATGCTTTCTTATTTCCCTGCAAATTCTTTGTTGTGAAGCTGAGTAAGGTGTAACTTTACATACTGATGTTTCATGGCAGTGGGGATAAATGAGATTTTATATTTATACTCTTCAGGAAGTAGTAAAAATAATGAAAATAGCCCAAATGTTTTACTCTTTTTAACACATTTTCAGAGACTTCCTGATAACAGGCTGCATAATTAAAATGTAGTGTTGAAAGAGAAGAAAATCTGACTTGAAGTAAAATCAATGTTAATGTTCTATTCAATTTCAACTCGAGGATTGTTATGATATTCTATGGAGCTGAACTTAGGTGAAATAGCAGATCTGTTTCATCATCATCATTACTAATCTTTATTCCCTGAAGAAAAGCCCATTCTCCCAAGGGTGAGCTACTCTTCTGGGGTAACCCATGGGTGTTTAGTTGAAAATGAGACTGTTGTAATCTCACTGCTGTTTTGACTCTGACTCCTCCAGGGAAGGAATTTCTCCGAGCCCCTCAAATGAACATGAATGTTGCAGCTTGGGGTCGCCTGATGATGAGTTTCCTCCCCCCCTGTAGTTCCATCAGCACTCTGAGTCCCCCACTTCATGATCCCAATCAGACAGACTTTCTTCCAGTTTCCCCACAAAGTCATGGTGACTCAGTGTCCAAATTGAGTGGGTAAGTGATGTCCTGAGTGTTGTTGCTGTGTAACACTCTGGAATGGGTGTAGGGTAGATCGTAAAATCCTGTTGCAGCTTTCTGAGGTGGAGGAAGACACTGATGAGAAAAATGTATCTGTCTAAAAAAAAAAAGATGTGCAGTTTCTGTGCTCTAAAGGAAAGAAAATTCCGTTCATTTAACATCTTCACCAGTATGGTAACTGATCTGTACAAGGCTACCATGGGATTGTTGTGATAAAAATGCACTCTGCTTTCATGAGTAATGTAGCACTCAGAAGGGACATAGCTGAGATTTTGGATGTGCTATAGAAGAAAATTTCCTCCCAAATAATTTTTTTTAATTGAATCAGTTATTCTCTAAAGAGATTATTCCCAGTGATGCACAGGACCTAGGAAAAAAAAAATTGACTCAGCTACTGTGTTGCTATTAAAATCAAGATTTCTTTAAATTGGCTTATTTCTACATACCTGTTTTTCATTAATTTTATAGCATCAGAGAGCCAGTGTTAGAATGTGAGTCTAACCAACTTTTAATTAATTTAGGAGAGAATATATCTTGTTGGTACTTCACACACTTCTGGTGTGAGTCAGGGAGTCCTGTTGTCCAGTGATTTGGACTGAACTAACACAGCAGAGGTGGTGCAAAGATGTCTGTGTACAATGCTCTGCCCTAAGGCAAAATCTCCTTCAATTCTGTCTTACAAATGCAGTGACTTGCCTGTGGCTAAGTTTACATTTGCTGATGAAGCACCACCCAAGCCTCCACGCCTTTTTCTGGTGGCCAACTCCAAGGAATCAACACCATCTCCTGCAGATTCTCCGGTAACCATCTGGGCTAACTGGGAGAGTTGTCTTTGCTGGTTGGTGTTCTTTCAAGGTCCTGTTCTTATTTATTTACTGAAGAAATTCGCTATACTTCAGGCAGGTGCCTCATTAGCTGGCTGATCTCCAGGGATTCAGAATCCAGTGTGCCATTTTGGCATGGAGTCTTCAAAAAGAGTTGCAGTTTTTTTGTTTTACCTTCTAGTTTTTTAAAATTATCACTTGCTTTTCTTGGAGAAGGAAAACGGGAGGTAGGTCAGCACTGGGGGTTCAGGGCAAGAGTACAGAACAGGCTGCATGGAGAAAGCAGGGAAGGAGGGTCAGGAGGCTTTCAGGAGCAGATGAAGTTCTTTGTCATTAAAGAAACTGGGCAAAACCAAGAGCAGCTCTATTTTTCTGACAGGAAGGAGTGGGAAAATTGCTTTGAGCAGTAAAATGACCTGTTCTACCACATTTTACCCTTTTTCATTTGGCTTTTGTGATAGAGGGAACTGCATTCTTTGATCATTGTGACTCTTGACGTGAGATGCCATTTTCTAGGAAGGAAATGATCTATCCTTGACTTTTTAAAGTGTTTATTTTAAAAGATTTTACCCTATAAAAATTACTGTACATGGGAATAGTTTTGTATGCTCATAGATAATCTGTTTTTATGCTACTTACCTCCAAGCAGAGGCAGTGACCATCTGCAAGAACATGTCTGTGGTTATGCTGGGTCTTGACTGAGAAGAATAGTTGGATATGGGTGTTCAGGTCAGAGTTGGTGATTTCAGAGAATGACCCACTGTATTTTTCTTTCTCCTCCTAGTGCCTGAAGAGGCTACATGTTGAGGAGAAGTCTTGCAGCTCTCCTGTAACAGGATTTCCAATCCCAGTGTCTCCAAGGTAACTGTGGATAGCATGGGCTGTCTCAGGTCACAGATTAAAGAGTCACTGAGCTCAAATTTTTGAGCAGGAAGTCTAAAATTCTGCTCAAGGTGTTCTTTGGTTTCTGAGCAGCAAATCATTCATGCTGAGTGTGGATAATACAATGAAAAATCTGCTCTGAACTTCACTTGTCTAAATGTGTGCCATGTCTTATCTGCTCATTAACCCAAATAGTGAGACTGCACTGCAATGTAAGAGGTGATTTAGTAGAAGGTAAAGTAATTTAGCTGTCTTCAGGTGCTTCCTTGTGTTTGAATTGCTGTGGTGTGGTACATTTAGATGTGTCTGTGTGCTGAGTAATACATTCCAGAACTTCTTTTGGCATCCCTCACACTCTGCTATTTCTATTGATTTGCTGTACATTGTCTCTCATTACGATGGGAAGCATAAAACAGGAAGTTGATTACAGTCTGTGGCACTCATACAGACACATTTTGTATGTAACAGGGATACACAGCAGTAAATATACCCAAGTGAAGTGAAAAACCAGTTTACTGTTGTTGAACAAAGACTGACTGAAAAAGCAGAAATAGCAAAATCTTCATGGACAGTTACTCAGCTCTTCATTTCACTTACTGGAGGAGTATGGAGTGTCTATTGCCTTTTAAAAATGATCCTGGACTAAAGCATTTAGGGTGTAGGTTGTTTTGGTTTTTTAAAAATAATTGTTTACTAGCAATTTTGTAGCCTGAGTTTCCTTGATAACACCTTGTGGCTGACATTACATTCTATGGCATCTCTTGATTCAGCTGTTTCCTTCCAGCAACATGTCTGTTGTGCCAGTGTGTTTTGTTTCCAGTTCCTGCTTGAGAACTTCTATTCTTCTTACACCCTTGTTCTCCTAGCACCGTAGACATGTTTGCATCTGATTACAATTGCTACTGAGCCTGCTCAAAGTGTAGCTGAAATTGAGTTTTACTACCCCAAGGATGGGGGTGGAGAGGAATTAATCCTGTTATGGGAAGTAACAGAGAGAAGAAGCTTAGAAGAGTTAGAATTGTTGTTCCTGTTGCCAGTACAGATGGAAGTCAGACTGCTGCCACTGGGAGCACTTTCCTTACATCAGGGTTACCTTCATCTTTCTTAAGTGGCAGAACAGCAGCACAAGCTTTAGTTGTCAGGATTAAGTGAGGAGTTGTTGGCACAGCTGTTTGCTTTCCTCTTTGCTATACAGAGCTTCTTCCCTTGACACAAACGCAAATTCCTTTTTTATCTGCTCATGCATCTCCTGGGTAATGTCTCTCCTCTGTTTTTCTGCAGGAAAAGGACAGTTCAGCTCGAGGATTTTCACTGCATCGCTATGCTGGGCCGTGGCCACTTTGGGAAGGTAGTGGAGAACTACACTGTGGAGGAGGGCAGTGGTTGTGAGAATGGGGCTCTGCCTGGGGGTCTGAATAGAAACATTGCAGTACAGGAGAGATTTCTTGCAGTGCAGATGTGGAACAAACCCAGCCCAGCCACACAAGCAGCTGATACCTCTTGTTAACAGACAAAATTCCTGAAGATTTGTGACTTCAAAGCCTGGAGAAAGCTGTCCTGAGAGTGCTAAATCAAAGCACACCATTATCATTCCTTTCATGAGCATCACTAGTGGAAGAGCTCCATTCCCAAAACTCTGTGCATAGCTCATTCTGTGGGCTCTGAGGTGCTCCTAAAGCACTGGGCCAGCTGTGATGGTACTGTTTGGGAGAAGGACATAACTTACACTGGCATCCTTCTGGACTGCTGCAGCACAAGGAGCAAAACAGAACTGCTCCAGTTTTCGAGTTCCTTGAGTTTGGTTTTGAACATGACTTTCTGGAGTGGATGGAAATGGTTGGCATCAATTGGAGTTAAAGTAATCTGAGACGGAAATATCAGATCGTTTGAAGTACAGCTTTTCTGTTGTCTTTCAGGTACTGCTGGCCCAATACAAGGCAACTGGGAAGCTGTATGCCATCAAAGCATTGAAGAAAAAAGACATTATTAGGAGAGATGAAATTGATAGGTGAGCTTTGTTTAGAGATAGCACTATTGCCAGAGGCTACATTACCACAACTATAATCAAATGTGAGCAGGTATGGTGTGTACTGGCTGTGGTACTCTTAAGGTTAAACATCACCTTAAGACTTGGATAACTAGAATCAGAAATAAGGAAACTTAGAATGGTGTCTAACTTTTGTAAGAATGACACCTGAAGAACACTGAAACTCAAGGTTTGGAAGTTAATAAGATAAATATTATATTAACCTTCACTTTTTATTTCTCTAACTTAAGATGTAAAGATTTTCTTCTTCATCCTCTCTTTCTCAAAACAGGCTTTTCTGCTGAGTCTGTTTAACGCTGACATTTTCGTTCTTTGAATCCTGGCAGCTTGAACTGTGAGAAGCGAATATTTGAGGTGGTCAATTCTTCTGATCATCCATTCCTTGTGAACATGTTTGCGTGTTTCCAGACCCCACATCATGCCTGTTTTGTCATGGAATACACTCCAGGTGGGGATCTGATGATGCGCATACACGAAGATGTCTTTCCGGAGCATATGGCACAGTGAGTTACAATTAGTGTTACCTCCAGGCATTATAAATTTTTAACTTGAATCTCATATATTGCCTGATAACTATTTCTGTCTTTTAGGTTTTATACAGCCTGTGTAGTCTTGGGGCTCCAGTTCTTGCATGAGAAGAAAATTGTTTATAGGTAATGGAGCAGAGACTCAAGACAGTTCAGCAACTCGAAGGTTGATTTTTCCTGTAGCTGTGTCTGGAGCTCACTCTCTTGCTGTGGTTTCTAATCTTTCTGCCTGTCTTTGTTTTCCCTGTCACTATCAGCATGTTCATCATGCTCACAGTAGAGAAAGCCAACTAGAAGCTATTCATCTGGCATGTTGCAGGTGATTAATCCTCTGTGACATGTCAATACATTCTGGGGGGCACCTGTAAGTCACTGCTTTCTTTTTCACTGGGATAGTCAGATAATTTGTCATGCTGTTGTGGGAGCTCTTTTCTAAATGAATAAGCCCCACCCAACTCCAAGCTGCTTTGTGAGCCTTTCGTTTAGGGGAAAGTATCAATCAGTTAATGTCTTCCAAATAATGCATGATTAAACCAAATGTAGGCTTTACTCAACCTAGATTTTACTCTCTTTATTAACCTCCGCCTTCTGCCTCTTGCAAAAAAAACCATGTTGAGTGTCAATGCTCAGTTTTCATCCACTGTTTTCTTTCATCTCCTTTGCCTGCAGGGACCTGAAATTGGATAATCTCCTTTTAGATGCTGAAGGATTTGTGAAGATCGCAGATTTTGGATTGTGTAAGGAAGGTGAGTAACTAGAGATGCTGAAACTGAGCCATCAGGATCAGTTTAGGATCTGAGATTTAGTAGGTGTTTGTGTGTAGCTTGTACTAATCCCCATTTTAAAAATTAAAATCCAAAACGCCAAACCACAAAAAAAACCCAAGCCCTCACCTATCTGGCCATGATGAATTAGGGAAGAATACCTTGTTGTGTAATCTTCAGGAGACTAATGAAAGCATTTTAAAAATGCTTGTTTGCTCAAAGGAGACAGAATATAGGATAATATAACACATATAGATGAGTAAATGAGCAATGGAATGTGCAGGAAGTTCCCTTGGTTTTGCTGTTTATTTAAGCATTGTCTGTATATTTGTTATTTGGAGTTGTTGGGGGCCTTCGGTTTCACACTTCTCACTGGCAATTCCCCTTGCCCAGGTAACAACATCAGGTGACAAACTGCAGCTTTCAGGGGGTGAGGCTGCATCAGATCCATTCAGTAACTTGTGCTGGATTTTACCAAAGTGTCCTTTTTCTGCAGGAATAGGATTTGGAGACCGGACAAACACCTTCTGTGGCACCCCTGAGTTTCTGGCCCCAGAAGTGCTGACGGACATCTCCTACACGCGGGCAGTGGACTGGTGGGGCCTGGGTGTGCTCATTTATGAGATGCTTGTTGGTGAGGTAAGGCCACCTTCCCTCAGGGGATCTGACTCAGAGCAGGCTTGGGGACCTGCCCACCTCAGGTAAAATTTTGCTAAATTTTGCCAACTATTTATTAGTGCGTCAGTTACATTTTTCTCATTATAGTGCTTGCCAAACAGTAGTTAATCCATACAACTCCCTGCTAGTCTCATGCCTATTCAATAGTGAGGAATGGGTGCTATGTGGATTAAATAACAGAATGTCCCAATTGCAGTCACCATTCCCTGGAGATGATGAGGAGGAAGTCTTTGACAGCATTGTCAATGATGAAGTCCGGTATCCACGATTCCTTTCAACTGAAGCACTTTCCATAATCCGTAAGGTAAAGAGCTGATGGGTCTCTGGGAGCCCAAGGAATTTGCATTTACTGTGTAAGTGGATCCAGAGGAACTTGATTAGGATTGGGTAGCATTTGTGTGTGTAATCTGGAGCTGCCTGCATAGGCTAAGGAAATATTTAAAATTTGCACATATTTTCCCTTCCTTCTCTTTACATAAATGCAATTCTTCCGTGTAAGGATGACTAAGCAGGCTGCTTACTGTTCCTGCTAAGTCTGGCACAGAGAAGCGTTGATTCAAGGGCAGGAATGTCAGAGCCATTCAGTGGAGATGGCTGGATTCAGTTTTTGAATGTGACCCCATAGTCACAGGTGCACAATTAAGCTGAGATGCTCCATGCAGTTTATGGCAGATATCTTATTGCTGTTGGCAAATTGTTTACAAGGAACTAGGTCTGAGCTGTTCCTGGCAGATGATGACCTTGGTGCAAAGTGAGAATAAGAAAACACTGAGGGATCAGTCCACCTCCTTTCTTTTGTTTTTCTCTCTGGAACATTATTTCTGTTCATCCTTGTTCCCATTGTTTTATTTTGAACTGATATTTCTGCAGCTGCTACAGAAATGTCCAGAGCGTAGACTGGGAGCAGGGGAAAAAGATGCAGAAGAGATTAAAATTCAGCCCTTTTTTAAGGTAGGAACTTGCTTTGTACCTCTCCCTTATGTCTTGTGTGAGCTGAGAGTGATTTGCTCTCAGTTGGTATTGAGGCTTTTATCCCTTTGTTATCAGGGAGACCTTAGTGATAATTTCTGTTGCACCTCATTGCTCCATTCAGGAATATGTGTTTCAAGTTTTTCTTGAAATGACATCCCCCAAGTCTGTTTTCTGGAATCTTTACACTTCCAGAGTGAGTTTATTTCTGGTTGTGCTGCTTCTGTGTACAAATATACCTAACTTTAGAGACATGAACAAATACTCCTTTTAAAATCAAACTGCAGCATCAAAGATGTTACCTAGTGATGACAGTGATTGTCAGTCAGTCTATTTGATCACCTGCATTTGCAGGATACATATGACTCTTAAGAGAAATGGAAGTTAAATTGCTTTGTGTCAGGGTTATGTGTCTGTTCCAGGCAAAGGTGTTGCCATCCCTCTTCATTATTGCTCATCTGCCAGAAGTTTTTAGCCTTGTAACTCTTGTCTGGCTTTGCACTGGAGCAAGAAAAGAACTTGGATGTCAGCAGTAACTTCTGGGATCCACAGATCCACCTGGCCACGGCTGAGCTGTTGTTTTGTCCCTCCTAAATACAGTTGTAGCTGTAGAATACACTACATGGAATCTCTGTACTACCTCCTGTGCTGTTTGTTTTGGGCCTTTTTCAGTTCTCTCTTTTTTTTTAATTAGTAGAAATAAGACACGTTGCAAATAATCCATAAGGGAGGCTGCAATTCTCCCTCCGACTTTCACATTTCATAAATAATCTTTGTGTCAATCTGGCCTGTTCCCTTCCTTCTCTTACAGGGAGTTGATTGGGATGCCTTGTTTGCCAGGAGGCTGAAGCCCCCCTTTGTGCCCACCTTAAGAGATCCAACCGACATCAGCAACTTTGATGAAGAATTCACTTCCCAAAAGCCAATCCTTACTCCTCCTGAGGAGGTTTCTGTCCTAACCCGTAAGGAGCAGACTGTCTTCAAGGACTTTGACTTTGTTTCCAGACACCTTTTAGATGTGTGATTCCTGTGCTATAAAAACATGAAGAGATTGTTATCACCTTGAGAGAGCATAGAGAAGACTTTGCAGGGCCAGTGGAAAAGCCAACAAGATTTGTAGTACAGGTAGTGCTGATGGCCCCAGGATGAGATGCTCTGCAAGCTGAGTTAACCTGCTGTGGGTTTTCCAGCCTCATTTGTTGGAAGGATGCTGGATGTCAATTACCTTTAAGGAATAATTAACATTTGACTGGATGTATCTTCTTCTGTCATTGAATGTAGATGGAATTTGGAATTTAAGCTGGACTTGATGAAATCAAATCATCTCTGCAACCCAGGTTACTCTTTGCAAAAAGCCTAAGTAAGTAGTGTGACTTTTTAAAATTCTAGCATAGCAAGGGAATGGCCACTTCTCACTGTTTTTCTAGAGATGCAGCATTCCCTCCTGGTAATGATTTTATGCCATTTCCCACTCATAAAATTGTGTATGCCAGACAAGGAACAGATTTTAAAACTACCAAGACAATGATGTTTGATAATGATCCAAGTGATTTATCGGAAGGAAAATGAGGCTTTTTACTGAAGGATGCCAACTCTTAGCTATTGTTTTTAATGATATCAAACCCCACAGCTTTGCACATGTTTTTTTCTGTTTTGAAAATAAAGATACCTTTTCATATAATAAATATTCAGCTTTTCATCTCCTTTGTGTCAGCTGAATGTTTCAGATCAGGGCTAACCAAAATGCTCAACAGGCAGGACTTTAGTTTTCTCAACAAATGCCAATAGTAATAATTTCTTTCTTTCTTTCTTCCTTTTCACTCAGGTTGTCTGTGTACATATTTCATGGTGTCATCAGCTGTCAGATACCAATGACTGCAGTCAGGTTATCTCTCCATAGATTTTATCAGTGTGTATGTCCTGTATAATTTTTGGGAATAGCTAAGTAATGACAGTCACTAGTGGAAAATCAGTGAGTTAAAGGTGATTTCACTGCCTTGTAATGTGTCTTGTAATTATACTTGATAAGATACATTTTCTTGTCCTTAATTCATAATGGTAGCTCATGGGGCAAAAAGAGAAAGGTTTTTAGAGGTGAGGCATCTGATGCAAACAAGGACACAATCATTGCTCTTTCAGTTTGTCTTCACCAGACGGAGACAGGAGTGGGACTAAGGCAACTGTGCTGTGGCTGGAGACAAGGATCTAGGGAATTGTTAAGCCAAGGCAGGTCCCAGTGCTTCAGGATTCAGTGAGGTAAGAGCTCTCTTTGTGCAAACCAGGGATATTTCACACTCAACCTAGATTTCCTATTTTCAGAGCCAAGCATAGCTGCTTCTGAAAATTCCCATGTACAAAGATCCTTTCAACCTCCTGCTCACCCTGGCAGTGCACTGGCCCGTTTAGAGCAGGATACACATTTTCCTCAGTCTTGTTTGAGTGGTAGCAGTTGCTGTTGGCCCCTGTGGTGTGTTTTGTGGCTTTAGTTCAAGGCCACTTTCCAGTGGGAGGTAGCACAGTGGATTGTTAGCACAGGCGAAACCTAGAACTTGGGTTCAAAGAGAGAAGCATAGAGAATTCAAAATGCACATTTAATATTTTATTTTATAATTTACAGTTGAGTTAAAAAAAAGGTAAATTAACATCCAGGTGTATTTTAAAGAAATACCAGAGCAAAACTGCTTTGAGCTGTTGTACCTGCTGATAAACTTTCACTTGACTGATACCTGAAGAACCAGGAACTGCAATGTGACACACAATCCACACTTCAGCAGGTACCACAGCAACACAAGCAAACTGCAGAATCCTTCTGAATAGTCTAGCAGTGTTACAAAAACAATCTTTAGCAGTCTGATATCCCTCTGATAGAGCTTCTACCCTGAATAAACCAGACTGTGCATAGATTACAAACTCTGGAGCTAGTCAAAAAAGGGATTTTTTGCTGCATTTAAATAGTTTTTGGACTGTTGTGCTCTGTTAATAATGACAACGTCTTTTCATGAGTGTTCATCAGTTTTAAACCCTGAGTGCTTCTGAGTTGGTGTTAATTCCTGAGCCAAGACAATTAAGGCACAAGATAATTTTAACTAGCGTTTTGTTGTGGTGGTTTTTCCTGTTTTGTTTGCTTTTGCTAAACAGAAAAGGGTCAGGACTAAAATTCACACCACAGCCCTTTTTTTGTTTAAAGCTAAGATTGATCATCCCAAACTTCCTTTTAGTTCCCCACAGAAATTTGAAGTATGACCTTTTATTTCAATGGAAAACAGGTCCTCTTGCTGCTGTCCTGAAAGAAGTCAGCATCTCTCCTCCCAGTTAATCAACCAGGACCTGGCAGCTTTCCTCTTGCTTTGAAATTGTATTATTTTATTAAAATGTCACTAGTGAGTTGAGGTAGTAGTAATTTTACCAACAGTGTTACTTGAGTTAGGCATGAGGTACCCACCTCTGCTACTGCTTCTCTCCCCAAGCTACAGCAAAGGCCTGAGCACAACAGAAATAACTCAGTAGTAAAGGATTGCTTTTCTGTCCAAAGAAAAGTGATGGTATCATTCTTCACTGACTTGATTCAAAACAGTGAATTGAGCAGCATCATCAACTTAAAAAGCTGTGAGGAAGCTGCTCAGGGCATCACAAAGTACAGGTTAATTATCTCATAAGATTAATTGGGTGTGTTACATCTCTTTCTCATGCACATTAACATTATTAACCCATAAGTCTTCGTGGAAAGCATTAAGTTGAGGCACGTGGACAAAATAAAATTTGCTTTTGACTCTCTAAATATTCACTCAAATATTTCTCTTACATGCCTGATGCTACTGCCAAAAGGCACTGCAGTTCTCACAGTCAGAACTTGGCTGAAAAAAGGCCACAGGAATTACACTGATCCTGGCTGGTTTTATCTGTAATTGCTGCTGTTCCCTAGCAGCAAAAGGTGAGGGAGACCTTGGAGAAGAGAAGTGAACACAAATACTCACACTAATCTTGCATTTCTTCTGGAGAGATGTGGATTCACTTAACAAAAGGAAATAAATTTAGAGAGATACTTTGTTCAGTCTGGCTTTGGCCTTCCCAGAACTGGATTCTTGCCTTTATAACACTGTTACTTATATATAAAAATACCCCTGACTATCCCTGAAATGCAATTTGCAGATGAACAGGTTGTGGAGCAGGTTGCATAGTCCACAACGTGTTAAAGTTCAGTGCAAGGAAAGAGCAGCCACTGCATTAGCAAAGCTTTACCCAGCAGCCTGCCAGCTGTGTTGGCACACTGGGACTAGACAGGCTCACTGTTCTTGTGAAAATAGATTTGCTCCCATGCAGTGAGGTGGCGTGAGCAGAAGAATCTCCAGAGATTGAGGATTATCCCTTGGTCAAAGGGGTTCTCGAGCTCAGAGTGCCGCAGGTAGGAGATGCGGTGGTGTGACATGAACTCCCAGGTCGTGGTGTTGCATGAGATCAGGTATAGGTGGGAAACAAGCAGCAGCAGGACCACAATGGTGAATATGAGTATCAGGAGGAAGGACACAAGGAGGAAAATGTTGTGCTGCAGCCACTTCCAGGATTGTTCAAAGTAGAGACCTGACCTTTCAATTCAAACAGAAATAAAGCTGCAGTTAAAGAAGCAGAACTAGTTTCATAAACGAAGCAAACCTGATGACACATTTAAGTTTGATTCATAACTAATGAGCTGCTGATAATCCTCTACTACAGAGAGTTAATATACTATGAAATCCTGAGAGATGGCACCATAGGGATTGGAATCTAAGTTTAGAAGGTGCTGGTTCCCCTGACCACTGTGAGATACAATCACCCTGGGTTAAGTCCTCTCCTGAACAGCTGGAAGGAACCCTGTTGGAGTTTCCAGCACTTGAATGTGTAAACAAAGATTGTGTTACAGTGACTGAAGCAAAATGAACAATGAAACCTAAATTATCAGATTCTGCTCAAGATTAGGGGGCTCCAGGATGCAAAAGAGGGTGAAGATCCAAACCCAGCCCAGCCACTGCTAGGTTCTATGCCAGCCTGAGGAGCACCACAACTTCCAGCAATCTCAGAGGTCCAAATGCCATCTCCCAGCCTTACCAAGCAACATGGCCTCCCCAGAGCAGAACCACAAGCTGCACACTCAAGTAGACAATGAAGAGGGGGTGATTCCTTTCTCCTACACAGTTCTCCAGCCAGGGGCAGTGATGGTCGTAGCGCCGCACGCAGTGCTGGCACAGCTGGCAGTGCTTGGCTCGCATGGGTTGCTGCAGAACACAATCAGAAAAAGAAAAAATCCACTGGCTATAGTTCATGGCAGTCCCACTCCTGTTTGGTAGAAAAGAACATCATGCCAATCTGTCTTTCTCCACAATATTGTCCCTAAAACACTCTCTTGTGAGACAGCAGCACATCAACACTGCTAAGACAAATCGAAGGGATTGTGATTCTCCTAGTCATGACCCAAATGGGTGGGATTCATATTAAGTGACTCTCCCACACTCCTCCTATCTACACATTTTCTTTATTATCTACCTATTATAGGAAGTCCAGTGTGCCAAGGAGGGAGACAAAGCCAATCAGTGCAGTCAGGAAAGCATGAGCAGAATAAGGAGGTGAAAAACTAGGACCACTACTATCAAATAGAGTGGGCAGGGATGGGATGTTTTTTCAGGATGCACAGAGAAGTGCCTCTGTGTGACTGCAAGACACTTGCACAGGAAACAGATCAATTACCAGGCACAGAGAAGTGAAAGACATAGCTGAGAAAAGCAGTGCTTCCTAGGATTTGTCCCCTGCAGCATATAAATGCTTTGCCAGCTTTTCCTCTTGCAATAAGCTCATTCCTCCTGATAGATACTCTTCAGGAATTTATAGGAGCTGGGGTAATGCTTAATTTCATTAAACTGATAAAGATCACTCTGGAAACAAGCCTTTCTAGGCTTTAGGCAAACTGTTTCAAGAGCTAGTTTCACTGCTGTAATTTCTCCTTCATGCTGTCTTTCACGTTCAGGCCAATGTTTTGTTGTTTTAAGGCCTCTGAACAAGTTCACAGCAATGAGCAGTTCCCATGTCACACTGAGCTGCCTTTCTGACTATCAAGGTATTTTCAAAATAACTTCTTTGACAGTACTGCAGAGTCTGGCTGACATGGCAGTAAGAAGGTGGAATGCAATTCTCTCATGGCAAAAAAAGATTGTTGTTTCTGTAAGCCAGCAAGGACTTGTTTCAGCCTTGAAAAATTTGCCTATGTGCCAGTGTCCATCACTACTACTTGTGTAGCTACACAGTCTGCCCAGCCTCCTCTGAGCAGCAATGACAGACCAGAAAGACACCAGCAACAGCAGCTGAAGAACAATATAAGCTTTCAAATCACTCATCCCTTCCTCTTCCAGCATGTTCTGGATGCCCACCTTCACCAGGCAGTAACCGCAGCGCCGCAGCTTAATGTCACCTGGAATCTGAGGGATCACCACACCTTGTCCTTTATCCTCACCTTCCTACAAAAAAGAGAAAAGGAGGGACTTGAGGAGAGTTCCTGGGCTGCTCCCTCAGCATGACTGAGCTGTCTTGCTGCATCCTTTTACTTAACAGTTACACAGTGCTTGTTATTGCTATCATTAGGAAGGTTAAAATAATAATTCCTTAGAATTCCAACAGAAGCTGCAGGTACAGTGAGAGAGAACAGGTTACTGTAACCCTCCAAAGAATTTGCACAGAGGGAGAAGTAACTGTGGACAAGATACACTCTGGGACAAAAACAAGGTTACACTTCACTTCTAAATACAGTAACAGTATCTTTTCAGTATGAGCAGTGCTAATTAGTCACACACAGCCAACACTGACATTGGTGATGGATGACTGAGACTGATAATGCTTTTGTCCTACAGTCTGTAAGGCAGTGAACCTCGAGCAGACTATCAGCTACTGAAACTCTGCATCTCCATTTACTTCACTGTAACTTGTTTGTGTCCTCTGAGAGGCAAACAAATCTATATAGAGTTCAATAAACAGAGCTGCAGACAGCACTGTCTGCCAAGCCTGCCCTTCAGTTCGGGGTTTTTTTTGCACTTGTACCACTTAGCCGTGGTTATGGTAAAATAGGTCATGTGTACATTCCACAGGGCACTGCAGCCTCTGCTCTAGGAGAGGACTTGGGCATAAATGGCAGAGTACAAGGGCAGTGTGGTGTGAAAGGCACATTTAAAGCCTGTAAATCCTATTGCTGTTACAAAATACCAGCGTGAGACAGTCTATCCTCATCTCCAATGGACTGTGCATGTGTCCTTCATGCCAGCACAACAGAAACTGTTTCAGATTATCTACCGGAGTGGAAAAAGTAGAAAAGCCTATAGACTTTACAGCTACTCCGCTTTGTTCTATTCATGAAGAGATTTACCTTCACTTCCTCTTCAGGCTTAACAAAACCCGGATCCATGATAGACACCTTGAAGTACAGCAGGACCGAGCATAACACCAGCAAAACGAAGATCAGTGGCTGCAGCAGCTCCCCGCGCTCCTCTTGCTTTTGCAGCTCTGAAAGGTACCCAGAAAAGACAGAGAGCAGCAGCTCCTTGTGAAGCGTCCGGGATTTTTCTCTCTGGCTTCACCAAAGGGATCCCGAATCTATGAGGGGGAAGCGGGGAGAGACCAGGCGGAGAGAGGGCGCGGGGCGAGAGAGAAGAGGCTGAGAAGGGTCTCCCCAGACACCCGCTGTCCTCGGGGCACCCCCGGACCGCGGATCGCCTCTGTCCCACAAGGGCCCCACGGCCCGGCCGCCATCCCCGTCCTCCGCCGGCCATCCCCGTCCTCCGCCGGCCCNTCACTCCGCAGCGCGGGTTCCGCTGTCTGGGGCTCGGCAGATGCCGTGAACCGGGGGCACCTGGCTCCTTTCGTCCCCCGCGCCGCCCCGACTTTGTTGTGCCCTGCGGGGCCTTTCCTTGAGGAATGTGTTTTCCCTGAGCCCTTCCCGCGTGTCCTCCCTCCCTCACCTCGGGCTCTGGAGCGCAGGGCTGGGCAAACTGCAGGACCTCCGTTACACCGGGGCAGGCACTGCTGGGTGTACAGAGGCACGGAAGGGTCTGGCAGTGATGGGTCGGGCAGCAGGTGCCGTTCAAAGGCTCCCCGAGGTGGTTCCCGAGGTGCTGCACTGCGCTAACTCTGCTCTGGCCACTGGTCGGTTTCCAGCCCCCGGGAAGAAGCGCAGAGAGGCTGTGCCTGGCTGGAAGCAGCTACACGGCCCCATGAACCAAACCGAGCCTGGAGAATGTCTGACATAAATCGAGAAGGGATTTGATCTGGTTGGGATGTCTGCAGTCAAGAGGCTCCTGGCTGGGTGAGGTCACTGAACACCCCCGAGGGAAGCAGGTGTGTACAGACTCTTCTCAGCTGGAACAGACACCTAAAAGCAATTGAATTGCACCTGAGACGCTATTTTGTCTCTTGCTAACAATAAAAAAACGCCGAGGTGACTATAGCACATACATATTTACACTTTGAGTGTCTAAGGAATGTCATCACGGATCTGTAAAAGTTCCAAAACCAGTGTTTTCTCTTTAAACTCCCTTCAGTTTTGACATAGATATACCTTGTTGCTTTTGTTACCTTCTTTCCCAATAAAATTTTGGAAAGAAATATATTGTTTATAAATTTGCCCTCCAGCACCTGACAAGTAGTTGATCCCTTGGTATTGTTTGCCCACAAATTGATTATTTTAATCTTTCACATGAGTCAGTGGCCATCTGCTGATGCCAGGAAGGCACCTAGTTGTGTGGGTCACTTAAACAGTTTACCTGAGACAGCTGGGTTGAAATGTTAATAAAAATTGTAGATTACATTTCCAGCAATCACTCAAACCCTTTTGGTTTGTTTCTTTGGATTTGTTTCTTTTTTTTTTTTTTAATTCTAGGTAAATGCAAAGCCTACAGCTCTCTTCCCTCAGACACCTCAGGCTGTACTGGTGCTCAGAAAAAGGTGGGTAGTGTCTTTCCTTCTTCACAGAGAGGTGTAAATTTTAAAGCTTAATGGAAGCAATTTGAGTAGTAATAATATTACCCACTTGAAAGTAGAACCATTTTGATGTTCTAGAATAATCTGTCCTAAGGAATTTATTCTCACTCTGTGATTAAAATAATTTGATGCATGTTACTCTTTTTATCTTCTCCCTCAGCTTTGAAACCTGTCTTGCAGAGCTCAGAGCTTATCTCTGTCTCAAGGGTTTCAGCCTCAGTGAGTGGTTGAAATTAGGCCCAATTACAGAAAGTCTCTACTAGCAAGTTTCTGAGTGGAAAATCTTGGTTCCTACGGCATTCCAGCTCAGAATCCCATGCTGCTGGAAGGCTGAGGTATCTCTCTGTACTCACATAACAAGGCACGTTTTCAGAGGCAGTTCAGTTTCATACAAATGCTCCTCCCATCCTGTTCACCCTGCTCCTTTCCAGACTCCACAGTGACCCCTGAATTAACTGGCACTGAGCCCTTCCAGGACCAGGGTCTTAAGAAGAAAGTCATGCTGGCCTTAAAGCAGATTGGCTTTTCTTAAGTGCTCAGATCCTGCCCCTTACAAAGCCCAGGCTGTGGAGTGTGAGCTGCAGATCCATTACAGAGTTCAGAGCAATCTGGACACTCAGATATTGTCCTGATTTATTTCTCCTCTCGCACAATTTCCTAACAATGCTCTCTTCCTCCACGGCTTTCTTCTGTTGACAAGCAGTATTGTATCTTTTGGAGTGATGAAAGGCAAAGGCACTGAACAGCATCATCAACACGTGGCAGTTCCTTTCATTTTTAATTAAATATATGACAGCCAATGGACCAGTAATGGACCTAAATAAACCACATTCATAGAACAAAGGAAGAAGACACTCTTGAGCACTGGGTTTAATACACAGCGGGTATCCAACGGATACAACACAAAAGTTAATTCATTCAGAATTGTAAGGAAGCAACAGTTGTGCATTTTGATTTTTTTGCTCATTTTCACCAGGTACAAACATTTTGAACCAGGCCTCAGCATCAGGCAGGTCCATGGACAGAGTAAAAGGAGACGTTTGCTCATTATAACTGAGGGTATTTTCATTGCAAAACAAGGAAATACATATTTAGTTAGCTTAAAAACTTTTTTTAGAACAAGAAAAGAGTTACAGAGAGAATCAGTGACAATTATATGAAATCAAAACAGTCTGGTAAAGCAGAAGTGTTTCAGTTCAGCAGAGTAACTCCCTCATTCCTTAAGTGCTCTCTTCCCCTTCAGCCCCCATGTTGCTTTTCATCCATTCCTGATGACTATTGCCCTCTGTGCTTCATACACATGGTTGTCGTGGAGACCAGCTGTTTCCCTACTTTTAATTCTCTTTTTCCAGCACAAGCTGTCCTCTAACACCTGAGCTGTGGCAGACTCCTCCCTAAGCAGTCTCAAGGAAATGTCTTTTCTATGGATAGTGCCTGACTGCAGTGCCCTCTAGCTCTTGCCCTACTGGTAATTAATTGCCTTCTTCAGGTAATGAGAGGGAATTGACTCACAGCTCCAAGACTTTTCTTCCCACTCATCTTTTGCAGAGACCAGAGTGACAGCAGCAGAAGCCCAGCCAAGGTGACAAGCTGGGTAGGATTCAGTGCTGAAGAGAATCATTTCAGTAGGAAGGTGCAGGGAAACAGCAGCCATGGTGCAAATGAATTATCTGCAGTGTTCTGATTGCCACAAATATCAGTGCTAAACTTTCTTGGCTTGGTCTAGATGAGAAAGTCTGGTGCTGCTGGGTGTTAAACATCATCCAAGAAGATGCCAATCCTTATGAGCAATTCCTCCCACAGATCTTGTAAAATGGAAGCACTGGTGGGAAGTTGCTCACCAATTTGCTCTTCTCTGCTCCAGAGAACATGAACACCTGGCACTGCTGGGTCACTGATAAGGGCCACTGAAGGACAGGACAGCCTCCAGCCAGGAAGGAAACCACACACAGTGCAGGTAAAGGATTCCTTTGTTGGCACAGTCTCTGCAGGGAGCTACTGAGTTGTGTTCGTACTCTGCTTGCCAAGCTTTGGAACATTAAAGGAAATGCAGTAGTGAAAACATGAAGAGTCTGAGTGGGCCAACAGCTACTGAGCACAAGGAGCCCCTCTGCAATATCCTTACATGCTGTGAACTTCTGTCCAGCTGGCTTTTCATTTGAAAAATAGAACCCCATTATGGTTTTCTGAGCAGGGTTGGTCACTGGCTGTGTAATTTTGTGTGGAGTTGAAGTTTCCTGGCTTGTTTCTTTGATCCAGCAAAGCTGGAAGGCCCTGAGAGGCATCCCTGGACCAGTCAAGCATTTCAGGGTATCCAACTTCCCCTTTTACATTAAACCTTCATAAAAACCTGCCATTTTGCCCTCCCTTCCTCTGCAGAACATTGATAAGATGCCTGCAGGCAAATCTCCTGTTCTGTCCTCAGCTCTGGATCTATGGCACCAGTTAAATCCTTGCCACCAAAAAGCACTTTCAGGTCATGCATTATGCCTGTTGTTTCAGTTAGGGAAACTGAGGCCCAAACTGGTTTCAAACTTCCAATTACAGGAATTATTGGATTGTGCTCTGGTGCTCAGAGGATACTTTTTCCTCTTTGCTCCTTACTGAAGGGAAAATGCTATTTTTCAGCTTAGAAAATCTTGAAGACAACGAAGCTTGTAGGCAAAGCTTATGTTACTCTAACAGGGATGTTATTCCTTCTAACGTGCTGCCTTAGGCATTTACCTTGCTGGTGGCCTGACTTAAAATCTTATGTGAGGCTTTCTGCAACAGCCCAGTCAGAGTTCCTTCTTTCCCCCAGGACTAGTGACAGATTTCAGAAAGCTGAGGTTTTCTAGCAGCCTGGCCTGGTTCCATTCATCTCCTTATTGCTGGGAAATTGAAATCTTTTTACCCTGGTTCAGGCTGAGGTACAGCTTGCTAAGGGTCTGTGAGCAGTGAGGACAGAGTGAAACAGCTTTGACGCAGTGTGGATCTTGTTTGTTTGGGATGCAGCAGGTTACTCCAGTAACTGCTCAACTTGTGGAAGCAATGGTTTGGAAAACCGAAACCTTTGGGGTCTCCAGGCAGATAAAACCAAGCCATTGGTTGTTCGTTAGCCTTGGTGTAGTTGTGTCAAAATCTCAGAGTAGAGCCCAACTGCTTGGCTTGGATTGCAATGACAGGCTGGGATCTGTTCCAGCTGAGATGGGAGTTCCTCAACTCCACTGTCTCCCCAGCATGGCAGCTGCTTTCTGGGGACAAGGCTTTCTGATACCTCACATCTGTCATGTGTCCCCTTCTGCTGTATTCCCACAGTCAAAATCTTGAGTGCTTTCTGTCAGGTGGTTCAAGATTTTAGTGATAGGAGCTTCCACTACATGGGCTTTGCAAAGGAAGCAGATGTGGTGGGTGGCACTGCCACGTGAAACAACTTCCCAAGGACAGCAGCACTAAATGGAGAATTAAAGAACAAAGCCTGACTCCCCTAACAACCAAGGCCGTATTTGCAGCCCCTCTTAGTTTTGCATTTAGAAGGAAGGTTAGCAAATGTTACACAGAAAACAGATCTTGAAATAAGCTTCCCCATCTCAAAGCTCATAGGGACACAAATTCTTGGGAAACAGGAATAAGAGAGAAAAATACATCTCAAATGACTGCAAAAAAGTATAATTTGTCAAGTTTTGCAAATCTTATGATAACAATTTAAAAGTGACACAAAAATATATATAAGTTTGAAAAATACTTGAAAGAAAAAAGTACAGACCTCACAATACCAAAACAAATGACGTATGGTTAAAAAGAAAAAAAAAAAGACATTGAATAACACCGTATTGGCAGTAAAGTAAACCTCTCCAGGCAATTGTGTTCCGTCAGTTAAAGTGTCAGTTTGTGGATCAAGGATCCGTCTCTAATGTGCTCACAAGGACAACATGAACTCTGAGCATTAGCAGAACCTCATAGCAGCGACTCAAATCTGAGAGCAAAGTGTACGAGGGGAGAGAGCAGCAAGTTACTGTGCTCTGAGGCCTGGAATGTCCCAGCCTGCATGGCCATGGGCTCATCTTCCTTCTACCACGCACAAAGTCTTTTCTGAACCCCTTCCAAGGGAAGATTTGTGAATTGTCAAAGAACTGTGGTGAGCAGAGGGCTATGACGTGGACAGCTGTGCTGTTGAGTGCCTGGCAGTGCCTCGGCCTTCAGCTTCTTGAGCCATTACAGGTCTGGAGTGTTACAGGTGAAGACCAGCTCAGTGGGACTCTCCTCTCACCTGTGTCACAGAGGCTGCTGATGGGAGTGGGACTGCACTGCTAAGTGCTTCTGGGAGTCAGATAGGAATAGGGCCTTCTGCTTCCAAGAAAAGGGGGAAGACGTTGGGGTGGAACAAAAGGTGCTCTGGGATTGCCCTTCAGAGGGTGCCTGGAGACTCCCCACCTCCAATTCCAGCAGTTGTGCTGCAGTGAGCTTCTTGTGAAGGGAGATTATGATGCTACTGAGCACAGCTTGTGATGAGGGAGAGCAGAACAGCTCGAGACCCTTCCTGGGACTTGCACGAGGGGGTACAGCTGCTCTGGACTAGGGCCTAGCAGAGTATGGTGTGCAGAGGGAAATACTGTGTTTGGCTTTGTAGCCCTTCTCCACAAAACAGAACACAACTAAAAAAAGGTGGTGAAGGACTGAAATGAAGATGTGTAGCCCTCTGTGAACAAACCTTGTGCCTTGTTGCACAGGCTCCCTTCAAGAGAGAACCTCTGTGTAGCCAAGAATGTGTAACTGTTTTTTCTGGTCATCCCTGACCTTCTGAGGCTGGGTGGGCTGGCAGATCCTACTGCCAATGGGGATAAAAGAGACCTCTTGACTTTATTGGGAATGTGACCCACATAGAATTAGCAATGCTTCCATTAATGTGTGTCTTCTATTAAAAAGCCCTTAAGGGAGTGAATTAGCTTGTTTTCTCTAGTTTCTCCATTTATAAGTCTCATTAAAACATCAGTTCTTTTGGTCTATCTCTGTGGTATTGTGTCCCCCAACCTTTCTAACCAAATAAGGAACTCATCACTGCCTGTCACCCCACTGAGCAGCCAATGCTGATTCAGGACTGGTTTGATGTTCTTGCAGACATCACAGGACCTCATGCAGTACAGCAAAAGGGAATTTTCTAAAAAGTGGGAAATAAACATGTCACACTAGTGATCACACAACTAGGTCTTCAAGCTCATGGTCATTTGAGGCTCTCTGTGTGGTCTAAAACAGAAAGGTTAAAAGATACATAATGTAATTGTCTTTGTTTTTTGTTTTCTTTTTATACAGAAATCATACACACGGAACTTCAACCTGAAACTTCATAACAAAAAAGTCCACTAAGGTAAGGAAAGCATTTTGTTGTGCAAAAAGTCCCTCCCCCCTCCCCTATTCACCTTCATCTACTGAGGGTCTCACACACACACACATAAAGTTTCCTTCCAACGAGCGAGTTGGTAAGAAAGAGTCCTCCCTATGTACAGTGAGTTAGAGAGAAGCTGGATACAGTGCTGGCAAGAGGCATTGGGTGATTGCCTCTATCTGGAAGTGTCCATGTTCTCCTCCTTAAAGTTACTGCAGTGCTCTATAACTTTCCTATGGATAAAACAAGGACAAGGAGAGAGGGTTTAGTTTAAAGCTTATTGCACCTCAGCTGTGGGACAGTGAGGTAAGAACTGTCCCAGAGTGATTTCTGGGTAACTGTGTCCTGTTTGTATCTGAGACACAAACTGTGTCAAAACCAGTAAACTTCACAAAAGCAGCTCCCAGTTTGGAATGTCAAATTATGGTAGTGCACATCCATATTCAGTTGTGACCATTCATTCATCACCCCCATACCCAAAACCTCAGATGCCTTTAAATCCCACCAGCAAACACATGAATACAAATGTTTGTACTTCACTGTGCTGTCACCTGTCCCACCCCACACACTGTGTAACTGTGACTGTCTTCTCCAGGCTTCAGTTCCCTCCAGCATTTCCCTTCAGCTGTGGGATACCTGCTGCCCACTCACCAAGTACATATTCCCAGATCTCTACCTCTCTCTTCTATTCATCCTGCAGGTATGAAATTACAGCTCTCACTTTGCCAATGACCAGAAACTGCAGCTGGCTTTTACAACTCTGAAAGGATGACTCCAAAGAAAGGTGTCATTACAAGGGTGATGGACTCTACCTTCTGAAAAATGCTCTCATTTTAACTGTGAGTTGGCAGTTCAGTGACAGGCCAGTATGATTTTCAAGACAGGGAGGCCACCTAAGTACAGGGAAAAGTGGTAACTGGAGACTACTGACCTAAGAAGTGCAATTAGCCATGTGGCTCCCTTGCTCAACAAGCCAATCTACAACCCAGTTGCCGGGCAATGATCTGTGTGTACTGCCCAGCTATAAACACTTCTAGTCTTCTGTTTTCACCCTCTTCTTCCTCTCCTTCTCCTGTGTTCACTTCATACCTCTCATACACATCACTACAGGCCTTGCTTTGGTAGCCTCACTTTATGTGGAAGAGTTAAAAACTAAACTAAGGCTAAACTGAGAATTTGTGATGGTGCACTTGTGTCCTACCGGGCCATTTCCTTGGTCTCTTGTCGTGCTGAGGCCATTTTAATCATGTCCTTCAGGAGAGGAATTCCACCTTCTTTGATCAGCAATGGGCAGTACTTGTCAGCTGCAGAGAAGAGAATAAAGCAGGTCCTTGTGAACCCTCATAAGAGTGGTACAAAAGGTGGCAGGAGGGGAAGGAGAAGGATCAAAACGGTGAAGGAATTTCCTACACACCAAGTCTAATTAGCTTTGTCTGGCTGTGCTGCCAGGACATTCCTGCATCATTCAAACAAGGTTTTCTCTACCTACATAGTTTATCTGGGAAGGTTTTTTCTGTTGACAGCTTCAGGTGCACCCCCTCAACTTCTACAGTGCGGGGAATAAGATTTCAAAAAGGTAACTTACGGTAGACAGAGACCAGGTTATAGAGTGCCCAGGTGGCCCAGTGCTGACTGACTGGGGAGATCCCTTGTGGAAGAAGTCGAAGGATTGGTTCAAATGACCTGCACAGAAATATTGCAGAAGTCATTAAAAATCCAAGAGCTACTTCTTTCAGCACCTTTGCCACTCACAGCAATACAAATTCCCTGCTCAGATACCACAGCAATAAATGCATTGCTGTGTCAAAGGTTCTGGCACCAAGGCTAAGTCTGTCCCAGGGGTAGTGCTGGCAGGATTACAGGCCCCACCACTTCAGCACAAACACAGTGTACAGTGAAATAGCTGCAATGAAGGCTGAGCCTTCAGGAACTCATTTCCATCCTCCATTAAGCATTTCCTCACAAGAGCTGAAATCTAGCAGCACTGACCAGTTTGAGGAGGGACAAAGCCAAACGATACCCAGGCAAAGCTGGCTGCACACGTGCAAGGGTTGCTGTATTTCTTTTGACAATAATACTGTACTGCTTGTACTGTAAACAGGGACTAGAATGCCAGTTCTGGATCCCTGCCAAGCACTAAGGGAATTCTGAGTACCTGATACCCTCTTACAGGAAGGGGTTTAGAGGATTCCAGCAGTTGTATTAACCTTTGAAGGGATTTCTGGTAACCGTGTCTAAATATGCCCCAGAGAAGAGGGAAAGCACGTGACTTTGGGAAGCAGACTTAAAAGGACAGACTGCATAGGACAGCAGTATCAGAGGAAAACGCTTAGGCAGTCCCAGACAGATCATGGTTTTCCTGAACTACTCAATTTCAGCAGAAACACACAGGAGAAATTCTGTTGGGCTGCTAAACTTCTCCCATAGGAATTGTCAGGTAAGATGTCTTATGCAACATGTTTCAAAGGAAGATGTAAAACCCTCACTAAAGAGTATGTCTTTGAGGATGTTTCTCCCTCACTCTCAACAGAGCCTCCATGCTGGGCTGTCTCTCTTCCTTTTTCTCTGTTGGTATTTCCTTCCTGTGACAATCCTGGCTCCTGGCTTAGTGGGCCAATCTTTTCCATTCCTCACCTGTAATTGATATTTCTCCTGGAGTTGATATCCCAGCTCTGGATGGCTGCCCACATCCTCTTCACAACTTCCTCTCTGTGAGGCTCACAGATCCCCCAGGCCTCTGGACCATCAAACATGATATGGGAGAGCACTCCACAGGCATTATATGACACCTCAATCCCATCAGCTTTGCTCTCCAGCAGGTTGCTGCCATGAGAGAAGAGATCACTTAGAGCTGCTGATGCAGCTAAGATTCCCAAGTCTCCAGGTGGTTCAGGAGAAGAGATCAGAACCCAGCTGGTCACCAGCCAGACACTCACCTGAACACACTGATGAACTGGGAGGTCATGAGCTGCGGGCGCAGCTCCTTCACCTCTGCCACGTTGCCCAGCAGGCCCAGCATGTTGCGGTGCAGCTCCTGTTTCTCTGGGAACTCCTGGCCAGACAAGGAACAGGATTATACACAGGCAGGACTCTGGTGATGCTCAGAACAAGCAACCCTGGGAAGAGGCTGTACAGTGCATCTAGAAAAGCTCAGTATTTTTGGGTAGTCAGCAATGGCTCCTCAGCAGGTGCCAAATGGTGCTAAAGATATGTGTGAAAAGAGGAGCAAAACCAGGCCCACTGTTCACTGCTGCTCTGCTTGAGGGGGCTGAGGAAAGATGGGCAAAGGGGAAGATGTGTTCACTGTTCCCCTGTTCTACTGGCTGGGTGGAATGATGGGAGAAAGAAGAACTTATATGAGCTTTTACTTTCCTGTTTGTGAAATGCAGGAAGTGATGCTTGGAGAGGAGCAGAGCCAGGGATCCCACCCAGGTACCTGCATCTCCACTGCTCCTGTCAGCATCTCTCCAGAGACAATCAGACACTTACCTTCAAGCACTCCAAGAACAGTTTCATGCCACTGTAGTTAAGGAACATCTCGCAGTTATCTGGGGTCTCATCAGTGATATTCCAGAGGGCACTCCAGGAGAACTCCATCACCTGATCACACTATAGGGAAAGGGACAGAATCAGAGCTTTGCTAATGCCAGAGCCTGGTGCAAACAAATCACCTGCTTCCTCTCTGGCGTCACCCTAGATGACTTCAGAGGTAAGAAAACATCATTGTTCACTTTCAACTTGTCAGTAAGTGGTTTTTTTGTTTAATATTTTTGCCTCCCTGTCACATTCCCCTGTCCTCACCCTGGGACAGGAAATTCTGCAGTGTGAGCTGAGATGTCTTGTGTTTGTTAGAGAAGCTGAGCTGGCACTCTGGGCTGATCTGCATCCCTAAGTCATACTGAAGAAAGAACAGTCTGTGTATATGTTTTTTCTGGGAAACACTCACCGTTTTATCAGCCAACTTCTTCTGAATCAACTTCAGCATTGTCTGTGGGCAAAGAAAGTGGAAGAATGAGAAACAGTTCAAAAATCATGGAGCTAAAACTTAACCAGCCCTGCAGTATCACAGCAGGTATGGCCAATTTTGATCTTTTGCAGAGAATCTACTTGGTATCACTTTCTCTAAACCAGTGGGACTGGGTTATGCTCCAAGCTGCAAGTATTCACAGAGCTGAACTATGCCACAGTCCCTGAGCTGCTGAGTTTGCAGCTGGGTCAGTTTTGAGCAACAGCCTCTGCATTTCTTGGAAAAGGTGGGGGATAGGGGTCGAGTTGAGAAGCTGATGCAAACTTGGGGAGAAGCAGAAGAAGCCAGTCACAAGGTGGTACCAGATCAGGAAATAACCTGATGTGGTGTAAGGTTACAGTGCCTTCCTGCCCTCACACCAGCTTGTCTCTGGGATTGTAACTTCCCATGTTGGTAAGCAAGTGAAGGGGTAGGTTCCAGGAGAGGTCAGCATTGCTGGGACACTGGTTCCCTCCTGTGATATTGCGAGGTTGGATCATGGCTGGAGGCATTTGATGGACAGCTGCAAGGGAATTGTACTAGCTTGGGTTAGGGGTAAGTAGCACCTTGGGACCATACCAACCATGACAAACCCCATCTTGCCCACAGCTTCTTTGTGGTCGTTGTCCACCTGGCAGACCAGGGCATTGCAGAGGTGCACGGCGATGCGCTGGATGGACTCGTCCTGCCGGCTCTGGTTGAGAATGTTCAGCAGCAGCTCGTTCACTCGGCGGTACTGGAACTCCAGCTCCTCAGGAATGCTGAAGTTACACAGTGTCAGGCAGCAGTTCCGCTGTACCTGGGTCAAAAGGAAGCAAACACAAGTGGCTACAAAATCACAGACCCCACCACCTCATGTTTCCTTGCTGCTTGGTACTGAAACCATTTACTTGCCTGACTACAACTACTGAGATTTCTGTTACCCTCTGACATAGCGCTGTGCTTTAGCCATGCTCCATGACTGTCTCACAAGGCCACCCAATTATCCAGGGCCCATTGCTTTCCAAGCCAGTTCCTCACTGCCTGTGGGCTCTCTACACAGCTGACTTCCAGTACAGAGATGTGAGATGTTTCTCTCCATTCACTCAACACACCCTTTACCCACAACCATTTCACCCCACAGTCAGTGCTGGGCATCTGTGTGTCACATACACCCTTTGACCACTGTCCGTGAATAAAAAAGAGCACCCTGCACATAATCCCCATTGCTGAGTGGACGCCAGGAGCAGACTTGGGCAGTAACTTCTCTGCCTTGTTTAACTCCCTGCAGCTAGGGAAAACCCAAATGCTGACACCAGGCTGAAGAATTGATACAGAGAAAGAGGACTGTGGGAACCAAAGGGCTGCTCTTACTGTGACCTCCTGGTAGGACTCCATGCCATTCAGCACCACCTGGATGACCTGGCGCCGCAGCTTCACGCTCTGCTCCATGCGGTACTCGGAGTTGGTCAGGTAGAACAGCGCGGCGCTGCCTGTCACCTGGATGTTCTTGTCATCCTTGTGGCACTTAAGGGCTGTGATCACCAGCTGTAGAGAAGCAACACGGAGCTTCAGTGGCACGGACTTGCTGCCAATTCTTGGAGTGACTGTTAGAAGCCTGCAAGGAATGTGTGGCCCAGGCATTGCAGGAATGTGCTTAGGAAACGAAGGTACCCAGTTCCACTGCACTACTGGAACTTTCTCTGGAATGGCCTGATACAGTGTCCCAGGGTGGAAAAAAGACTGGGAGTGCAAAATTCCCCTTGTCAGGGTGAGGCCAAGGCTTACCTGGAGGGCTCTCAGCAGCTGGCTGCAGCGCTCGATGCGGGCAATGTCGAAAAGCAGGTTGATGGCCCGGGATGTGATTTCTGGCCGGTGCTCAGTGTAAGCCTCGATGGCATTCAGGACTTGGTCTTCGTTCTTGTCTCCACTCACCTGGCGTGAAGGAGCAAAAAGAGTCAGGAGAGAAATTCTGAAGGAGGAAAACCAACATGAGAAGGAAACTCTGCAAGGTCAAAGGGTATACCTTCCCTCTGCCCTGAGAGCAGATTCAGCCCAGGATAAAACAGAGGTTGAGCCACTTTTCAGTCCAGAGGGATGAGAAAAGGGCATCTTTGAGGCAGGAGGATGCTATTCAAAAGTAGGACTCCTACTGTCTTAAATCCTTTTCTGTAGTCATAGACATCCTTCAGGCAGGATGATTTCTCCTTGCTTTTCTCCAAGAGGCATGTTTTTCAAACCTTACAAAAACTATGTGAGGTACAGGTGTTGCTTTCTGGCAGTTTTCTTGCATTATGAGTAGCTATTGAAAGGTCAGAGCTCAGTTGTCACACCCAACGAACTCCACTCTACTGACAGGCAGTATTTTCACGTTCTTTCAACTTCTAACAAGTTCCTACTGCCAATATTCCTGCAGCCTCCTTACCTTGTAGGCTGGAATATGGGTCAGGCGGCAGAGGGATGTTTCAAACAGCCCCAGGAACTGGAGTGGTCGTTTCAGACCCCGGAAGGGAGCAATGCTGCTCTTTGATGGCTCAATGCTGGGGTGAAAAAACAAGAGATTGCTCATGTTGGTACCATATTTCTTCAGGTGTCTCCTGCCACAGAGATGGCTGTCAGCCATCCACTCACTCTGGCTGTACTGTTTCATACCCAGAGTGGTAAAAGCTACACTCCCTTTTACACCAGTCAGCTGCTTATGAACACAACTCTAAATATTCATCCCAGGTGATCCTGAATGAAAGGTGAATGTGTTGAATGGAACCAGCAGTTAAGAATTACTGAAGACAGGATGCAGCTTTCCCAGGTAAAATTTGTCCTGGAAATTCATTAGCTGGGGTGAAAATTTCCTCTAAAAGGGTTGTGAATTTCACTCATCCAAAGTATCTGTAATGTGACAGACATGCTAAGTCTGCTTCTGTGAGCATGCAGGAACACTGTTTTTGCTGCAGTGTTCCTTATTGACCAAGAGCCAGTGCATTTTCACTACCTCTGGTGAAAAGGAACCATTACTGTCTCACTTCTTTGCTTCTGTTCAGTAAGTGCTTAATAGGAGGGCAGTGTCCTTGGCTGATGTGGAAAACCAAATCTCTAGGTTTGCCTTTACTGAGGTGCACCAGGATTTCCAAGGGTTGGTCTACCCAGTATCCAAGTCAAATCTGAAAACAGGCCTTTAGATTCCAAGTTCCTAAAACATTCAGCCCTCCTATGATTGCTGATGTATTGACTCAGTGTATAAATGTTCTGTGAGAAGAGCCTGGATTTCAGCAAGGGTGAGAGTGTTTTATGTAGGAAATGTGTAAAGGGCTTTGGAGTCCTTTCAGCAAAAAATCCTGCAGCAGATCCCTGGGAGAATGTGTGTGGAAAAGAGCTGAAATACTTCAGATACGCATGGCAGGCAGATGGGATGAATTCCTTATTACTCTTGCAAGTCCTTACATGTGTTGCATACAGGAATCACAGCTGATTCTCACACCAGTCTTTACTGTCAGGGGAAGCTGGCAGGAGTTGTATCCTGCTTTTTAGTACTAATTAGACCTACAGAATCTGGGAACTTAGAAGAAGGAACTGTTCTTAATTCATCTTTGACTGATCTATCTGTCCAAGCAGACCTCAGTAATTGCTGTTCCCTTACCTTGTCTGGCCCATCTTCTCCTCCATGCTGGGGATAGTGCAGTTCTCCAGCATGGTGTGCCCTGAGATGTCGAGCGAAGTGAGGTTCACCAGGTTCTCCACAAACAAGTTTAGAACCCGCCGGGTCAGCTTGAACTTGTAATAACTGGACAGATGGTCTCGGGAGATATCCAGGTGCCTGCAAGTGACAGAGAGCATCTCACAGCCTGGAAAGCACTAGCTGGGGCTTCTGCCTCCCTACCAGAGCCAAGTGTGATTATTATTTATCATTATTTCCTTCCCAAGATACAGGAATGTGGTTCTGTAGGCTCTGGCAGCAGCAGCTGGCCCTGTGTCTAACCAAAGCACTCAGGTATCTGGTAGAGGGCTACTTGGAATAGACCACAGTGAATCATCTGACCACACATGACAAAGGAAATTGCTCCAGGCTCGGAAACTGCCTTTTCCAAACTCCATCACAGCAGCCACCTGAGTATTTCTACCTGGAGATTAAGATGCACCAGAGGATCTGTGAATCTCCAGATTATCCCTCATCCCACAAATTAAGTTACACAGGTTTTTGTCTGCTTCCACAATCTTATAATTTTTCTACCCCAGGCTATTATATTATCCTGATTTCTTTCAGGTATTTAAATGCTTAAGCTTTAAGGAAGTCTTACTGCTAAGGGAGTGGTGGGACAAACTGACCAGCCATTGTGTGCAGGTGGGGTCCCTTACAGGACAGAGAGACTTTGCTGGCTCCTGCCTAAGACTGGAGCCAACATCCCACTCACAGAACTGTCTTCTACCTGTTGCACACCAAGTGGGGGCGATGGGGTCATGTGTGTTGTTTTTTTGTTTTTCCAATGGGAAGTTTCTGCTAAGTGATGTTTTCTTACAAGCAAAATTCAGGCTGGATTTAGACATGTCAGATATGTACAGTGAGTCAATGAGTGAGCCTGTTCACAGGATGGTTTATAAGCTGAACCCAGCAGTGGGTGCCCCTCTGACAGCAGGCAAGAAGACCATTCCTGAAAGACCTTTCCCTATCAGTGGGAGAAGGACAAAGAAGGAAGAACAGATCTGCTGACCTGAGCTTGCGAAGCTGTGCAATCACTTGGATGTGCTCCTCTGAAAGGTCCATGTTGTAAAGCACTAAGGAAACCAGACTGTCCTTCCACTGGGTCAGGAATCCCACATCATTCAGCTGGATCCCAGAGAGATCAAGAGCTGCAAGGGAGGCCAAGGGCCGCAGCAGTGTCTCCACGTTCACGCCCTCGATCAGGCGGCCCAGGTTCAGGAAGCGCAGGCGGCTGAAGCCTTCAAAAGTAAAGTCCTTGACCAAGACCTGGCGAGTGGGGTTCACCAGGCAGTCGTCCTCACAGCCCCCGGGGTTCTCCTCCTCGTAAAAGATATTGCAGCAGCCAAAGAGGCTCAGGGAGATCAGTGTGTGGCTGAAGCTCACCAAGGTTTGCAGGCTCTTGGCTGTCAGCTTCTCACAGTTAGTCAGGTAGAGCTCAATCAGATCCTGAAAAAAGGAAAATCAAGGTTAGAGATATTTCACAAATAAAGTTCTTGCCCTGTTTGCTCCACACCTCCCACTGGGACAGCCTGACCAGTGTCCTCTGCCATTCCCAACAGTGGCTTTGGGAGCTGAGAAGGGAGAAGCTGAGGTTAGTCCAAAGAAAGCTTGGACAGCAAAGCATGGAGCTTTGGGAATTTCTGGGTGTCTGGGATTCTGTCAGTGCAACCCCACCTGTTTCCTGATGGCCTCCAGGTCCTGGTCCTGCACAATGTGTTCCCGCAGGTGGATCCGAGCTAGCCGGGTGCTCCGTGGGTCTGAGAAGAGGGTGAAGAAGCTTTCATGGGGTTCAAAGATGCTGTCTGTCTTCACCAGCTCCACATACCTGTGTGGGGCAATGGTGTTAGTACAGCACAGGCTCAGCTACAGCTCTGGCACCTGCAAATGTGACCGAGGTGTGAGCACACACCAACCTCCCCCTTCATTACCCAGATCAGCCTTTGGAGCAAAGGAGCTCACCCACCTCTTCTGGCACAGAGCTAACAATCCCTAGGAAAATCATGGGCAAAGATTTGTGCTAGACTCTGTGTGTGTGAGCAAACTGGATTCTGGCAAGCACAGAACTCCAGGAATTTTTTCCCTAGCTGTTTAAATTTGATTTTTTTTTTCATTTTTCAGAAAATTAGCCGGCCAAAATTCTCTGCCAGACTTCGTGGGCATAAGTTCAGCCAAGAGAGACTGTGACAGCCAAATTACATAAATCCCTAGAAACAAGTTGCTTTATAAAACTATGGGAGCATCAGCCTTAAAATTTAACATCTGTTAGCATTTTGCACTCTTATTTCTCTGCTTGGACAGTGTTGTAATGTTTCAGTGGTGGGAAATGGGAAGGCTTCTTTGTTGCTCACTGACTTTCTAGGAAGAAGGAGTGACTGTTTCACTCTGGGTTTACTCTTTCATTTCCCTTTTTACAGCATCTTATTGAGCTCTGACTAACTTGGAAAGGGTGATTACCACAGAAATTAGAATGACAGCAGTACAAAAGGGAACACTTCCTTCCAAAGTTCATGCAAACCCTTATTTGCCAATATGATCAACTGGAAAAACACAGCCCTATGAATTCTTTCCCATAATTCTTTTTGGAGACTATACTTCTCTGAGCTCCCAGCTCCTTCCCAACCCAGGCCTGACACGTACTCATTGACAAGTTTGTCGCAGATCTCGCTGGGCAGGAAGATGTCGGGGTGGAGCCGGAGCGTTTCGTTGTCCAGGAGGTAACAGAGAGTCCCCTCCAGGTTGCGAAGGCAGTAATCGGTGCACAAGGTCATCAGCGACTCGGGACTGTCTGATGCCATCTTGGGGTGAATTATGGGAAGGGGAAGAGCAGAAGGAAGCTTTCGATGCAGGAGATCCTTCCCTCAAATGAAGTTCTGGGATGAATTTATGGGGCCATCAGGATAGCTGTAAGCAGAGAATGAAAACAGATGCATTGAGAAAGGCACAACTGCAAGTGTCCCACAAAGCTGTCACAGCAGCAGGATCTTTGTTGTATTTACAACCCATCATTTGCTGACCTCAAAAGGACCTGCAGCAGTTTGGTCTCTCTGTCAGTGTGCCCTTAATTCCTTGGTATTCCCACTCCAAGGGGATACTATGGGAATGAGTTAGTGTGATGTGTTTGGAAAAGAGGCCACACAGCAAAGTGTTTCCTCGTGGCAGGGTTATCTGACTGCCAAAGGCCCTCGGAAAGGGAAGTGGTAGAAGCCACATTGCTCAGTTTCCTTCAGAGTGGGTTGGATAAACCAGCAGAACATTTACTGTCAGCATAATCCTTTGCATGGCACTGGTGGGATCTGTGGCCCTGTATCTCTGCCTGTAATTCTCCTTGCCAGCATTCCAAGTCAGGTTTCGTTTTCAAGCTCAGTGTTTCTCAGTAGTGCCAAGCCAGAAGCTTCATGCGAGTCCTTGAACTAGAGAGTGAAGTGGCTCAGAAGCCAGAGGGACACACACAGACGGGTCTGGGATCCCTCTGAGTGCAGTGTAAGGCAAGGACTGTGATAGTGCCAGACACTTCTACATCCAGCTCATCCTGACTATCCCAAATCTGTCACAAAGAGTGACTGAACTGGAAAAAGGCAAAGTGCTTTTGCCCTTCTTCATTTTTGGAACAGGATAAAGGATGGGTGAGGCAGACAACTGGGGGAACCTATCCCTGTCTGCTTTCTGATTTGAAATGACCTGACTGCTCTGGTTTCAAGATTTGCTCACTGGGGCCTTGAGGGGCTTATCAGAAACGTCAGCTTGAAGACCAACAGTGACATTTCGCTTTCAAAGAGTCAAATCACATTATAAGCAAACCTAAACTTTTCTAAGTATTTCCACAGACACAAAAAATGGTGTTGAAATGTTTCTTTTTGATGTAAAACCTATGTCTTATCATTAAGCCTGTCCCTGCTGGCCATGAGACCCCTGGTGCTGTGGAGGCAGCTGTTATTCTCTGCACCACAGCTGAGCAGCCATTGCTGGAGAAGTTGTTGCAAAATGTCCTTAACCATATTCCGCTTCTGATCTTTATCCTGCAGCTGCAAACAGCAGGACATTTCTGTGTCATCAGCTCTCTGCTTCTCTAAAGCCTCTGCTGCTCTCTCTTTCCTTCATTCCTAAGGTATCAGTACAAGACAGAAGAGTTTAACTCCCATTCCTCAGCTTAATCACTCTAATCACTCTAAAAGCTAATGCTGATGCAAAAAACCCCAAAACTTCAGCAATCATAAAAAATATACTTTGAACTCTCTCCAATCATGGTGTTAAGGGTGTTACTTGCTCTTTTGGTCACTGAGTGCTGAGCTGGGGGTCACAAGAACATAAAACTGACTTCTAAGCAGTGCCACAATAGTTCCATTGAGGTGCATCTGGTCCAATCAATGAAAATAGACATTTTTCAGCTTTGATAAAGGAGGAGCTCCACAATCCACAGTCCTCACCTCTGGAGTTAAGTAAGGTGAGAAATCAAGGCTGAAATGAGCCACTGAGTGCAAAGAATTGTCGTCCTGGCAAAGGGAATGCAGGTGGGAGGAATCTTCCTATGTCTGCTTTGGAGATGAATCGGCCTCACCTCCAGAACAAGTCCCTCTCGCAGATTTTGCCTGAAGCTTGCTGGAGAGAATCTTTCCAGAAAGGCAAGATCGACAGGAAGATCTGACCCAGCTGGGAAGCATGTTCTGCTGTCCCTACCAGTTCCCCTGTGCCATCACACAGGAGGTCCCTGCAGCCAGTGTTCTTCCACTGTTTACTACTGACAGCCAGAGAACTCGAAAACAAATTCCCATTGACAATCTATTGTCACGTGCAGCTGGAAACGGCCAGTGCTTGGGACTTGTCCAAGCAGCTCAGAGCACCAGAGGGCAAGGACTGCCTTCCTGTGGCTCTGACAAGCCTCTGTTCCCTCTCTGCTGAGACCAGCACAATGCAGCTGGTTGATCTCAGTCCTGAAGAAATCTGCTGCCCTTTAACTTCTGAGTTCCCCGTGATTCACCAACGCAATCCCATGCAGGAGTTTAATATCAAGAATGGTTAAACTGTCCCAGTGAAATGAGACCAAAGAAAAGCTTTCATCCTCCTGATTTATTGCAGATATCTGAGCAGCTGCTATGACCTTTTGTCCAGGACACAACACAAGCTGGCCTCTCCCTCCTAAAACTGAAGACATGACACTTCAGCAGCAGAGAGGGAAGTGAGAGTGCCAATAGCTGCCCTGATCAATACTGCCTCTAGTTATAACCTCGGTGTGTGACAAAAAAATGAACTGGAGAGGATGAAAAATCATTAATGTTTGTCTAACTGGTCTCCTCAGGAAGCTTCACACAGGATCAAGCTGCCTAGTGACTGCCACCAGTGCTTTTCCAGCAACGAGCTGCCTGGTGCCATGTGGGTTTTGATAGAGTTAAAGACAGATGCTGAAGGATGCTGAAAATTCAAGAGCAAGAACTGAAAAGTGACCAGAACTTCAGCTGCCACTATTTTTTTCCAATTTATTTCTCTGACCGATTTGCTTCCATCTCAGTGCACCAAGGAATTGAGTTGCTCAGAGCCTCAGGAGCAGGCACACAAAAGCCCTTTCCATGGGCACCTCTCTGTGCAGTAACAGCACCCTCCTGCCATCCACGGACCCAAAACCAGGTGCAGCACAGACAGCTCTACCCATCCCATCCCCAGCACCCAGGACCCACCAGCCTCTTTGCAAGTACTGCTCATTTCCAGGCTGCATCTGCATTGTCACAGCATTCCAAGCTGCACTGGCATGTGAGGGAGGCTCGGGACCTCTCCGGGGGCTGCCAGTGCCAATATCCTCTCCCTTGGACTTGAGACCCATCGTCTCTCCCAGCCTCTCTCCAGGCAGTGCCCGGAGCCAAGCCTGACTCACCGTGGCTCCAGGCCAACCACACAACGTTTATGCTGCTGCTACAAAAATGATGGGCAAGGCTGACTGTTCCAGCATCAGGGACTCGTCCAAGGAGAGGGCAAACAATATGCACTGACATGAGCTGATTACAGCAACTTCAGAATTACAAATCTAATGTAAATGCAGAGTTTGGCACAGGTTATGTTCTGAAGAGAAACTGCACTGTCACTTTAGCTGGCATCCTGCAGCTGCAAATCGCTGGGATTTTATTAATTGATGGGTCATGGTTGCCTGTGTGGGGAAACACCATCCCTTCTTACATCAGGGAAAGTGAAGGAGGAGGAGATGGAACTGCCCTCTGTCCCAGTAAAGCCTGCAACTCCCGAACTTGTCAGCCAGCCAGACTGACATGGTAAATGAGACAGCTCGCACTCGCCGGGGAATGTGTTGGTCTTTGTACCTGCCTGCAGTAAAGATGCTCCTTCAGCTCACTGAATTACATCAGGGATTTTCATTTCACCTGCCCAAGAAGACTCCCTGGAGTCCCTGGTCACGGCTCCCTGGGCGCTGGGGCTCCATCAGCCTGCGATGGTCTCTATCAGCCCCGCGGGCAGAGCTGGCCCCGAACCCGAGCCATCCCTCGTCCCGCAGGCACTCAGAGGTCACCTCTCCAGGCAGCGCCGGAGCTGCTGCCGCGGCCCGGAGCGCTGCCCGGCGGGGCCCGGCTGCTCCCGGCAGTCCCGGGGAGGGGATGGGGACTACGCCGGGGGCACCGTCCGGCACTGCCGGGGGCGGCGGTTCCTCCCCCCGCCCGGGCGGGCAGGCCCGGTACCCCCGGGTTGGGCTGGGGAGGGGCGCACCGGTACTCACCTGGCGCCATGGGGGACTGGTCCCGGCTGGTCCCGGCTGCCCGGGGCGGGCCGGGGTCCGCGTCCTGCTCGGGCCCGCTCCCCCCGCCGCGGCCTCCGCTGTCAACAAACC
>VZTZ01013047.1:1112465-1229110 GCA_013400955.1 Drymodes brunneopygia
CACCCCGGGGGTCTCCCCAGTCCTTGGGGGACCGGCTGCTCCAGCCCGGGGGGTCTCTCCTGGCGCTGGGGGAGGGACTGGGGGGGTGTCCCGGGGCGCCGGGAGCCGGGACAGGGCAGGGACCGAGCCCGCGGGGCTCCGGCTGCTCCCCGAGGCGGGCAGGGGCGGGGCTTACCGGACAGGNGGGAAGGGGCGTCGGGGCCGCCATGTCGCGGCTGCACCAGAGCAGGTCGGTGTCGGGCTCCGTGTCGGGGCTGGGGTCTTTCCCCTCCCCACCCTGCCCGGGCTGCGCTGAGCGGGGTGGGGGCTCTGGGGAATCGGGGGCTCTGAGGGCTCGGGGGTTCTGGGGGGGTCTCGGGTTGCCCGTACCAACCCTGATGACGCCCGCGGTTTCGCTCCCCTCAGGATCGCGGACTTCCAGGAGGTGCTCGGCGAACCCACGGTGGCTCTGAGCAAGCTCCGCGAGCTGTGCTTCAGCGGTGAGTGCTGCGGGGAGCGGCCCCGGGCTGGGGAGGGGACTCCGGGCACGGCGGTGGCCCGGGCTGGTGCCGCCTGACACGGGGTGACCCTGTGGGAGACAATGTGGATAACCCCGGCAGCGTCCCTGGGGAAACTTCGTGCCCCTCGGGGAGGAAAAGTGTTGCCAGGCCTGTTTGTTGGGTGACATCAGCCACCCGCGGTAAGAGATGGGCTAACGTGGTTATTTCTCTGCCTGATGTTCCACAGGAATTCCCTTTGATGGTGGGCTGCGCTGCCTGTGCTGGAAGGTGGGTTTTGCTTGGGGTGCTTTTCTTTCTTGAGAGTGATGCTTTGGGTTGGTTAAGTACACGAAGCATTTTTTTGGCGCTTAAAGTTGTAAACAAACAAACAATAAATCCAGAGCGTAAAAGCCACTAGAAGTCAGCAGTAATTTGTGGAGATCAGCACTTTGCATGTGAACAGCCTCAGTTTTAAGCTAGCAGTGCATTTCGGTCAGGTTAGCTATTGATCAGCCCTACAAATAGTTCTGTGTTGAAAGCCAGCCACTAAAATATTCCTGGCTGTTGCTTGGCGAAGTACTCAGCTTTCTGGAGAAAACTCCCAGTATTTTCCAAGAGCCAGTTAGAGCCACTGTGTTTGCTTTGCTCATCTTGCAGGTGTAACAGCTCATTTAATACTAATTCCTGTTCACCTGTTTCCTGTGCAGATACTCCTGAACTACCTCCCTTTAGAGAAAGCCTTATGGAGCTCTTTGCTGAAGAAGCAGAGGTGAGGATGTTGGTACCTTGTCCCTTTATTTCTAAAGATATCTGCAGAGGAGAATAGGCTTTAAATAATTAAGTACTTTCATAAACCAAATTGTTCTTGTGTGGAATGTGCTGTTCTCCCAGTTGGAGATTGATTGAACAGTGGATTGACCCGTTCAATTACACCGAAGAGAAAATCACATGCCTTCTGGCTGAGCAGGGTGGGACAGAGACATCTGTTTGAACTCTGTGTGCTCACCTTGCCCTTCTCTTCCTCATTGCACGTTCCTCTTTTCTTCTTTAAGGGATCTGTATTCCCAGTTCCTAAAAGAGATGATTATCCAGCCTGGGATTGCCAAAGCCAACCTGGGTGTTTCAAGGGAAGATGTGACCCTAGAAGACCATGTGAGTGTTGTCAATCCTTTGTGCTGCAGGAAATTCCATGGGGATTTTTCTGGCCCGCCAGGCTGCTCCTGGCTCTGCTCCCAGCTGTTCTGCCAGAGGGAGGGATGGTTCCCAGGTGCCAGCCTGGCACTTTTGTCTTGGTAGCCTTGAGTGTGAATTATTGCCAAAGCACTAATAGCTCTGTAGAGAGCTGTTTCTGGCTGTGCACTTCCCTCCTCCTGCCCTTTGGGGCTGCCTGCCCAGGCTGTGGGTCTCCTAGGGAAAGGGAGAGAATCGCAAGAGGTTCCTGGAGCTATGAGATGCTCCCCTGGGAAGCTGGGTCCATGAGTGGATTCTGAGAAGAGGATAGGAAAGAAGCAGGAGAGTCAGGTTGGAGTGTGGTGTGGAAGGCAGGAGAGTAGATTATTTCTAGTAATGCTGCTGGGCTGTTATTTTTTTCACAGACTATTTCCTGCATGCCTTGGCTTTCTCCTTCTCTGAAAGTGCTGTTAGGAGTGTGTGTGTGTGGGAGGAGTGAGTGAAGTAACTGATCAGCAGAGGCTGTAAAATGATATAGCTGCTCCCATGACCATTCTGAGCGTTCACTCCCCTGCAGTTACCTGCCCCACTGTGCTCTCTGGAGCCTTGGTGGTGTAAAACTGGCATGTCTGTAAAACCACACAGTGATCTTTGAATCCCTTGGAATGTAGCTTGTTGGTTTTTTCTTGGTTAGTTGTTAACTTTGTGTGGATTTTGGTGTGGAGAGAAGAACCACGACATCAAAGTACTGGGTGGGTGGATAACTCTTACCCCAAGTCCAAATACCATCTCCATGGTACAGGTTTGGAGTTGCAGTCAGGAATCTTGTTAACAGAGGGGAAAAAAAACCTGATTTGGGAACAAACTCTTGAAGAGACAAGTGAAAAGTGATTGAAAATGCGAGAGGAAAAAATGACCGTGATGTGCTCAGATTGTGCTGGTGACAGAGTGACAGCAGAAACGTTAAATCATGTGTGTGCACTGAGGATTTTGATGTATGTGAAACACGCTTTTTCTGTTTCTTTTGTTTCTCTCTTTAGCCACTCAATCCAAACCCAGACAGTCGATGGAACACTTACTTCAAGGATAACGAGGTGCTCCTCCAGATAGACAAAGATGTCAGGTGTGTGAGGCACAACAGCTCAGATTTCTGAACCCAAGAGGTTCGGTCCACAAATTGTACATTGAAAACAAAGTTGAATATTAAACCGAGCCTCCCACTCAACATGGGGCAGGTACTTCCTTCTTGTCCCTGATTTCCTCCTGTGTCCATGCTAGGAGGCTGTACCCTGACATGGCGTTTTTCCAGCGCCCCACGGATTATCCCTGCCTGCTCATCCTGGACCCCCAGAACGAGTTTGAGACGCTGCGCAGGCGGGTGGAGCAGACTACGCTCAAGTCACAGACGGTGGCACGAAACCGCAGCGGGGTGACAAATGTGAGCTCTGGCTTGGGGCTGGCCTTGGCACAGGGCAAGGGTGATTCTTGGGCTCTTCTCTGTTTCTCTTTCTGCTTGTGCACTGGAGCTAAGGAAACGTCCCAGCAGATACTGAGCATTCTGGTGGCTGGATGTTGTGGAACCAGTTGAAGTGCCTGACAAACTGTAGGGAATTGTAGGTGTATTTAATTTTAAGGATTGTTTTTACCTGACTTCTGGTAGAATTTGGAGTCACAAGTTATTTTATGCTTGACATAGCCTTCCTGTATGGGAACAAAACCCTGAAGAGTTAATTTACTATGAATTTATTACAAATTTCCATAGTTCCTCGGAACTGGAACTCAAACCTGGAATTAGGAGAAGAGTTGAGTATGTGTTAAAATGTGTTGTCTCTTTCCTATTTCATGAGTGTTATAGCACATGTGCTGTTGGGGAAGGTGGCATCTCCCACAACCATCAATACCCTTCCCTCTTACTGCTAACAAAGAAGTGGAACTGCTGTGGTTTTTACTGTGTGAGATCATGTGGTGCAATGATTCAGAGGGAACTGTGTGTATCTGCACAGGCTTTGTTCCTCAGGGACAGCAGCACCAGGACTTCCCCTGCCTGTGTGCTCCCAGAGTTGCTTGTCTTGGTTTGGGTTTATGTGGTATAAACAGCCCATATCTTTTTGTTGGGGGGAGGGCTATGTGAGTTAAAAGCCAAGCTTGGCAGGTGTGTTAAAGGATCTGTGCCAGTTGGTTGTCCTGATTCAGCCTTGTTTTCCAGGTGAGCTCCCCTCTTAAGAGCACCCCCAGCTCTCTGAGCGAGTACGAGGTTCTGCCCAATGGCTGCGAAGCTCACTGGGAAGTGGTGGAGCGGATCCTGTTCATCTATGCCAAGCTGAACCCTGGCATAGCTTATGTCCAGGGCATGAATGAAATTGTGGGGCCTCTCTACTACACCTTTGCTACAGACCCTAACAGCGAGTGGAAAGGTGAGGGAGCCTTTTGGCTGCTCAGCAGTGGCTGTGGTACTGCGGCTCCTGTGCATGGTGTGAGGAGTTTTGGGGAATTGGTAGGAGCTGAATGGGCTGGAAGTGGTGAGGACATGGGAAGTGAAGATTTTTGAGCAATTTTTGTTTGTTTGTTAAACTTAAAGTCATCTTAGAAGCTCTTGTTTCCTTGTACTGTGTATAGATGGTAAGGAAAGAATGGAAAGGGAGGGCTTTGCCTGTTGCTTCTGCTTCACAGGAGCTCTGAGGGTGTGTGCTGGTGGGAGATTATGTTCTTGGGCATAGATAACTGTTTTGTGACCTCATGTCATGAAGATCTTGTGTTGCACACAGGGTCAGTATCTGCAGTGGCTCTGTAGATGTTTCTAGTTTAAAAAAAAAAAAAGGTTGTCTAGCCTTGACCCAGACCAAGCAAGTCAAGATCTGGTGGGATCTATTCCTTAAATCCAATACAGCAACCAGATTATGGATCAAGGACAATTTTACAGCTCTGTACCTCTGTCAGTGATGCTTCCTCTATTCCCCCATGTTATTATTTTCTTTCCCCAGAACATGCTGAAGCAGACACGTTTTTTTGCTTTACCAATCTAATGGCTGAAATTCGGGACAACTTCATTAAGAGCCTGGATGATTCTCAGTGTGGTATTACCTACAAAATGGAGAAGGTGTACTCCACCTTGAAGGAAAAAGATGTGGAGCTGTATTTGAAACTGGTGAGGAGCCAGGTGTTGCTCTGGGTCTTGGGTGGGATGTCAGTTTTGTTAAACTGTGCTTGAGTAGAACACAGAGTGTGTGTGAAGGGCTTTGCCTGTGCAGCAGTGAGACTCTTATCTGTGAGCTCAAACAGCCTTTCCTTGGAGTGAGCCCAGAGCGAGCTGACACAGCAAGGCTTCCTCCCCTGCCTGCCTCTGAAAGCAAACTATGGTTGTTGCACAGCTGCCAGCTGGGAGTCTGGAGGACTTGGCCATGATCTTGGTCACCTGCATAGCTGGAGCTGGAGTCTTTACTCTCTTGTAGTGATCAGGTAAAATATGGGTTTTGCTGTAGAGCTTTTCAGCATCCCAGGTTACATAAATCGTTTCTCCCTTCAAGAGCAAAACAAAAAGCATCCTGCACACACACACTTCTATTGCCACTGACTTCCCTGACAGCACTGACTTAAACTGCATGGAGCACATTCCAAAGGAAGAGTGAAATCCAGTGAGCTGGATGATCCCACAGTCCAAATTGTACTGTTCTCCTTCATCCAAAGGTTTACAAGTGCTTTGAGTTTGTGTGAGTTTTGTAGAACATGTAGAAGGCAGCTTTCATTACAAACATCTTCACTCTTAGAGTCCATTTGGTGTGAAAGTCCAAGGAGACTTTGGAAGGGAAAGCTATTCTTGTTACTGCAACCTTGACCAAATGAGACTGAGATCTTTTCTTGCCTAGAAAAGTCAGGATATACTTCTTTTATAATCCAGAAGATGGTTTGTCAGCACAGAGACACAGCTTGCAGTGTTGGCTGGTAGCTGATTCAGTGAGGAGAAAAACTGCTTAATGTTTGGCTGGCAGGAAATGGCCATGCAGCAGCTGGTCCTTAGGAATATCAGCAGAATCCTGAACTTGTTTGACCTTGTTTAAACTTACGCTACCTTGGATTTAACATCAGAAAACAGGAAAGCTTCAGGCTAAAGGTGCTTACAGCATGTTTTACTGACCATCAGTGTGGACTCTGTTCCATCTTTGTTTCTCTTTATGAATAGCAAACCTTTTGATAAATACAAGGGTTCTGGAAAGGAGAGGAAATCCTGACAAACAGTGCCTGTGCTAGCGGGGGAGGGCTGCAGCTTTGCAGATAAAATGCCGTTCAAATGGGAACTTGAAAATTACTTGGCAGGTTTAACGGAACACAAATAGCGCCTTCAGGGAGAAAGGCTTCCTTTACTCCATGTTGTGGACAGAGGAGCATTTTCTGGCTTGGCTATAGGTGTGGAGTGTGGCTGCACTGAAAATCTCTCAGTCAGGGTTGAATGGTAGAGTCTCCAAAGGATGCAGAGGTTTTCCTGCTGCTGCAGGACGAGCTGGGAGCTTTGAGCAGTGTCGGGGAGGAGTCGGGGATGGAAACATGGGGTGCATCTCTTGCCTGTAGGGAGCTGGCCGGGAGCACGTATTCATTGTTTGCCTGGTGCCTGTCTGACAGCAAGAACAGAACATCAAACCCCAGTTCTTTGCCTTCCGCTGGCTGACGTTGCTCTTGTCCCAAGAGTTCCTGCTGCCAGATGTCATCCGGATCTGGGACTCCCTCTTTGCTGATGACAAGCGCTTCGATTTCCTCCTGCTCGTCTGTTGTGCCATGTTGACGTAAGTACACACACAGCCTTCCTCTTCTTCTCTTCCATGGATTCAGGAGTCTACTGTAGGCATGTGTTAGGGCATCTGGTGGAGAGGTTATAGGTTTTAAAGTTTCTTTCAAAAGAGTCAAAATTAGCTGGAGTAATTTACATCTTTCAGACTCATCCGGGATCAGTTGCTGGAAGGAGACTTCACTCTGAACATGAGGCTGCTACAGGTAAGAATTAAATAGAGTGGGTGCAGAGAGCAATTGGAAAAGTCTTAAAATAGTACTGTGAGAGAGGATGACAGTATGTGAGAGGGTGGGAGGGTATGCCTGGTTCAAGACAAGTACCACATTTGTGATGTTTGCATGCAGGAAAATCTGCAGGGATCTTAACAGCACTCTCATTACTGGAAGTGGGAGTCTTTAGCACATGCACCCCTTCTACCCTACAGAGAAATTACCATAGATGGGAGGTTTCTAATGTTTCTTTGGTTTGCAAAAAATGGAATAATTTCAAGCAAAGATGTAAAACCTTATGTAACACTGCTAAATTCTTTGGCCAGAGGGCTTTGTTTAGTTCTGAGATCTGTGAGAGCCTTAGGTTGGGAACGCCTGCACTGCACAGTTGGATATCTCATGTTCTGCCAGTTCCTGCTTTGGGCTGTGCAAGATACTGGCTTTGATAAGGCTCTCTGGCATGAGGAGGGAGCCCTGTGGCAGGCCAGGTTACTGTGCCCTTGGAGGACAAAGTGAAAAAACCCAACAACAAACCTTCTGGAAGGGCACTGAGGTTTGATCAGTTACAAAACAGGAAACTGTAGCTGTTAAGGGGTAACTGAACATGGCAGTGTGTTATAATAGGTCAAGAATGTTGTCAAAGTTCGCCTTGCTTAAGTGAAACAATCTGTATCAAGAATGCTGGGAAGTCACTGAAATCCCTTTGTTTCTTTGCCATAGGATTATCCCATCTCTGATGTTCATCTGATTTTGAAGAAGGCAAAGGAACTTCAAGATTCCAAATAGTCCATGGGCCTAACAAAAGGTGTCAGAGAACTGTGTGGCAGTGGATCCTGGGAGATGGCCCCTTGCAGTGTGATGCACTAAAGCTCCTACTGGTCTCTGCAAGACTTCAGGTTTTGTTTGGGCTACTGGCCACCTTGAAGATTTCCTTCTACTCTATTTATTAGGTCAAGGACTGATTACTTCCCCATCTACTTGGGTCCTGCACTCCAGATTTTTCCATATCTCAAATGCCTCTTTGCTGCCAAAAGCAGTTCTTTGTATCTTTTTTTTAAATGACTTTGAGTCTGGGGAGAAAGAAACCTTCTGTCTGCATACCCCTGGAGGGATGGACTCCTGTATTGTGGCAGTAACACACGGAGTAACTTCTGATGGGGAAAGGACAGACTTAAGTCCAGTGAATTTTGGTGGGTGAGGATAGAAGGATCTTCTTCCTGTGAACAGAATGTATTCCAGTGAAGTGACATATTCTGCCATTCAAGTAGTTTCTGGATTCTCCTCCCTCGTGTCTGCACTTGGCCATCCCTGAGGCGAGTGAAGAGGATTGCATCAGTTTCTGGTGAAGGTCACCTGGCAGTTTGCACTCCCTTGACTGGGAAAGAGACTTGGGAGGTGGGAGGACATGGTGACAGCTGGTGGCTTTGTGCACTCAAACTGCCTGAATCCAGAACTGCCTTATCAATGAGGTCTCCCTGAAAGCAAGACTGTGGTGGTTTTAATCCCCTGGTGAAGTGTAGTTCCAAGTCAAGCCTTACTACGCACAGCCTTAGAGCAGGGAGGCCTCATGCTGCCTTCCTGGCTCTGAACTGGAGCATATCCAGCTACAATCAGAATTCTGAAACACAAGAAATGGACACCTAATCATGTGCAATGAAGACAGATGTATTTAGGGGCTTATACAGGCACAGAACTGGAGTTTTCTGCCCCAGTGGCTTAAATAATACTACTTGCATTAAGGTCTGGTCACACTAACCTTGCTATTGTCTCACAGTTCTTGCCAGGAAGAGACAGTTCTGATCTGCAATAAGAGTCCTTCTCTAGCACAATCCAGCAGGCATGCAAGCATTGTCTTGAGCTGACTGCTGGGGCTGATTACTGTTCTGTCCTGGTCCTGTTGGAGCCACAGTCCTGAGCTGGACACTTGTTCCTCCTGAGAGGGAAACCGCTGCACTTCAGATACGGCTGAGTTGGCTCAGGTGAACAGGGACTGAGACAAACCACAGGGAGAGCTGCTGACCTGCCACAGTGTTGAGCTGAGCAGAAACCCTAATCCTCAGAGGGAGAAACTGCCAGCACCCAGATGCTTGTGTGGTACAGAAGCTCTTGAGTGAACACTAATCCAACATGCTTTTCCCTTTCTTTCTGTGCTGTGCTGGCTCACCTCTGCTGTTGGACACTGCAGTTTTTGGTATTTATGGGTGTTGATTTGTTAAAGGTCAGTCAGTCTTTGTAAGATCTGCTTAAGCTGCTGCTGGCCTAGACTTGCCCTAGCAGGAGGGATGCTGGCAGCCTTCAGCTTTTTTTACTGGTGTTATTTCCTTCACTGAAGGCCTTCACAGGCTGCTGTAATTCTCACCAGGGTGCATGGGGAGATGGCAGGACAGGCTGGTGCACGTACCCATGTTCTTACTGGCAATCTCTGGCTCTTGAGAAGATGCTCAAGTAGCACTTGTGCAGCCCTGTGTTGCTGCTGTGTTGCAAGAGCAATTGAAGATCTAAAGCAATCTGTAATTAATACCTGTGGCAAGAGTATCCCTCTGTGCTGCAATCTTTTCTTGAGGGTATAGTTTTCCTCCAAGAAAAATGGAACAGGTAGACCGGACAGCACTGTGATGAAGCATCCTGGCTGCTCTTGCCACTGGGTGGATGTTCTTCCTGAGCTGTTCCAGGTGGTTTTATGTCTCTGCTCTTGGGTACCTGCACTAGGGAGGCTGTTGGCCAGACCTCGTGGTCAGACACTCACTTGGGAGGTTCTCTACAAATGTAGAACCAGAGGGTCCCACTCCTAGGCAGAACTGTACCTGCTCCAAAGTTCTGCCTCAGAACTGCTATAAATACTGCTGTAGCTTTCCCATTCCATGCACAGACCCTGCTCTCATCTCCCTGAATACCTGTGCTGGGCTGTTCATTCCGGGTTCCCCTGGCATGTGCAGGGTTTTCTTATGCTGGAATTTCTCACTGGCAGCAGGACCATCCACAAGTGTTCCTGCTCTGAGCAGCTGGAAGCCTCCTTAAAGTAACCTGAGGAGGCAGCAGGCAAATCAGGATGGAAGCATTACTTGGAGATGAACTTCTGCACGTTTGCAGCATAGCTTTGGGCCCTGAGGGTGACCTTCCCTCTAGGGGAAGGCACAGGGGAGGTGGCAGTACAGGTTTTGTGCTGTCTTCTCCCTTCCTGGGTGTCCAGGGGCTCATGTTTTGTCACCTTGCTTCAGGGTGTGACAGTGAATGCTTCTGAAAGGAGTTTGCACTGGTTTAAAGGGATGCAATGGGAGATTTGGCTGCTGGAAAGGATCTCTGGGATAAATCCTGTAGCCTTATCCAAACTGTGGCTGCCAAACCTATTGAGTTCTTTGGGGAGAGCTTGCAACAACTTTGAAACATCCAGACAGGCTTTTCCGTACATAAAAAGCTGTTTTATATTCCTGCTTATTTCCTTCCTGTGTGGTAGAATTTCTGTCCTGCTGTTGAAAGGAGTGGTACTTTTCATTGTCTTGGGACATCCATTTCTTTATTTCAAGACTTTCTTCTATCTTAAAGAGCAAAACCAGATTTTCTGAGGGGACAAAAGAAACTCATAACCTTTTACCAGCTTTTGAATCTTCTCATGTGTCCCTTGCCTTCACTCCTCAGAGGTTTTTGGTGATTTATTTCTGTTGTTCTTCAAGTGAGATGATACTTAACTGGTGTTTCCTTGCTTGTGTGGCCAAGTAACACCTGCTCCAGCCTTGAGATGTTTCCACTTCTGGTTTCTTACGATCTTGACCTGCTGCAAGAGCTGATATTTGGGGTGGGAGGTGTTAGTCTGGGGTGTCTTGAGGACCCTTTATCTCACAGGGACTTGAACAGAAGATGTTTAAATAGCTCCTACCATGTGTTCCTCAAAGGCAGGACTACTGCTAGGCAGGGGAAAGGGAAATCACCTTCAGCTGGGAGGGAAAGCAGGACACTTCTGGATGTGGGAAGAGATGAGCCTTCCCTGGGAAAGAGAAGTCTGCTCTACCTGCACCTCACTGGAGTTCAGACTTTGGGGAACTTTGTGGCTTTACCAATGAGGTAGATCAAGTTGGTGGTAGTGGTCACTCAGGAGACTGATTTTGAGTTTAAATTTCATGACCTAGCCTAGAATTATTTGCACTTTGGCACTGAGTAGAATGAAGGCCAGAAGCTGTTTTAGGGGAGTTTGGGGTGCTTGGGAATCAGAAGCTGTTTTTCCTTAAGGAATGTCAGTGACTATGTTTTAGCTATTTGAAGCATTCTAAAACGCCAGTTTCACAAAAAAGGAACAGATAACCTTTTTTTTTTTTCACTTTGTTCGGGAAGAATTGCCAGAAAAGGGTGTAGTGAACACTTCATCACTCTAAACCTCCTTCTTCTATGCTTCTTTTTTTAAACACTATTTTTATAACATTTCCTTTAACTAAACGGATGTTTGTGCAAACCTGTCCTGTTGCTGTGACTCGGAGTTAGGGCTGCTCCAGGTTCCAGCTGCGGTGTCCGTAGCTGTGAGAGCAGCACAGCGAGCTGCGCAGAGCCTGCACACCCAGCCTGGCTCCTCCACCGTCGTCTCCTTTCCGCGATGGTTTTGCTTTGCCTTCCCCAGGCGCGGGAGCGGTGCCTTTTCCCCGGGAATACCTGGCACAGGTGCCGGCGCACCTGCGAGCGCTGCCGGTGGCGGTGGCAGCCCNCCGCGCCGCCGGGCTCGGGGCGCACCGAGCTGAGCAAGTACGGGCTGCCCGGGCTGGCGCAGCTGCGGAGCCGCGAGTCCTACGTGCTGTGCTACGACCCGCGGAGCCGCAGCGCGCTCTGGGTCATCGAGCAGCTCAACCGGGACACGCTCAGCGGCGCTTCGGACCGCGCCGCCTGCGACTTCCAGGAGGACGACTCGGTGCACGAGTATCACCGCGCCACCAACGCCGACTACCGCGGCAGCGGCTTCGACCGCGGGCACCTGGCCGCCGCCGCCAACCACAAGTGGAGCCAGAAGGCCATGCGGGACACCTTCTACCTGAGCAACATCGCCCCGCAGGTACGGCCCGAGGCCTGCGGGGGAGGCCGGAGCTGCCCGCGCTCAAGGGCAGACGCTGCTCTCTGCGGGGAACCCCCTGGGAGCGTCGCTGTGTCTGTGCCTCCAGCAGTTCAGGCACAGAGGTACCAAAGTCACTCGGAGGTGCCGTATTTGCTGCTAAATTTAACAACAGGGACCCTGCAAATGCACCTGCCTGTGCGTGCCTCTCAAGCCAATGGAGACCCCGTTCAGTGCAGCTTCTGTCAAGAGCAGAATTAAACAGGTAGACAAACACATGCAAAGAACTGTGGCCTTAGGCAATGGGTTCTGTCCTGGGTGTGCAAACTAGGCCGTCACAGCTCCCAAAGCAGAGGTGATAGTGGAGATCTCATATGGAAAGTGCTTGGGCTCCGTGAGATGTGTTACAGAAAAGGCAGGTGGTGTTACTCTGAACAGTGAGGAAATACCCCAGCAACTGATTACTGGTTGTGTTTCTAGAATCCTCATTTAAACCAGAATGCCTGGAATAATCTTGAGAAGTACTGCAGAAGCTTGGCAAAAAACAACAGGAATGTCTACGTCTGCACAGGACCCCTCTTCCTGCCCAGGTAAACACGAGGGCTGAGCTGGACTGGCACCCAAAAAATGTATTGTGCTGGCAAAGGAAAATAGGCTGAGGTGCTCCTAAACAGAAGGGATCTGCTAAGGACCCTCTCAGTAGGTGAGACCAGCTGTGCACAGAGGTTTTGTGGAAAGGTACCTTCTTGGGATTGGGATTAGTTTATGTATTTCCCATCCAGGTGATTATTTCATGCGTAAAGTGGGTTTCTTGAGCTACAGTATAACCAGGTTGTTTTTGTTTGCAGTCCTTAACAGTTCAGTAAATTAGCTGATTACCAGATTAGACTGCAGACCCCATCCCTGAAAGCAAAATAAAGCTTTCAGGTTCAATGTCATGGACTACTTCTCCACTTAAGGACATGACTTTATTTTCAAAGATCTCCCTGCAGCACCAAAAAGCTGCTGTCTCATGTTGAGATCTCTTCAGCAGCAAGAAATAGATGGAAAGTCTGTTAAGAGAGCCAGCAGGGAGGGGATCTGGGAGCAGCCCCAACACACAGCTCACTGTATCACACAGCCTCTGCTCCAGCCATGTTTTACAGCCCTGCTGCAGGAGCAGAGCTGTTGCCTGCTGTGGGTGGGGGCTCTCTTAGGGGGTGTTGGAGAGCTGAGGGGGCAAAGTGACACCAGACTAGGAGATAACATGGGATGTTGCTGTTGGTGCAGGATGGAAGCCGATGGGAAGATGTATGTGAAGTACCAGGTGATTGGGAAGAACAACGTGGCTGTCCCCACCCATTTCTTCAAGGTGCTCATCTTGGAAAAGGAGAGTGGGGAGATTGAGTTGCGCTCCTACGTGATGCCCAACAGCCCTGTGGACGACAAAATCCCCCTGGAACGGTTCCTGGTTCCCATCGAGAGCATTGAGCGAGCCTCAGGGCTCCTTTTTGTCCCAAACATCCTCAGGAGAACAAGTAATTTGAAAGCCATCACAGCTGGAAAGCACTGAACCCTGACTAGACAAATCCAGGTAACTCCTGGCAAGGGACTGGCAGTCACCTGCAGAGTCATGGTTCCTTGTGCAGTTGTAAAGGTGGGAATTAAGAATCAAACCTGTGCTTCTCTCTACCCTTCCCCTTGTGTCTAACTGAAACACAGACCCACAAAAGGTCTGCGCAGGGTGGTCTTGTGGGAGGCTCAGGGGCACCTGACATTGTAGCAGCTCTCTAGGATTTGCCACTAATCCACTGCTGCCTTGGAGTTGTGAGACTCAATTCAGGCACAAAGGGAAATCACTAACTGTTGCCGTTTAGCAGGGAAGGAGGGGCGCAAGATGGGTGCCAAGGGAGGAGAGGAGAAGTTCCTGCCTTCCTGTGGCCAAAGAATTGTATGATTGTTTTCTTTCAGAAGATGGTTTTAGCAGTAAAGCTTTGAACACCCACAGTATTGGTTGTTTCTTATCTGCTCTCACCAAAGCTCTGAATATCTCAGCAGGAGGAGGGGAGGATGGAGCCAGCTTTTCCAGCTGCTTTCCTGTCTGAGCTCATTGAAGGCAGAGCTTAAGGCATCACAGATGGAGCCAAACTGTAACGAGATGATGTGTTTTAGTGCTGAGGCCCAATTGAAGGTCCAGCCCTTCCTGCTGTTGGAAGGATGAAGCCTTGAAGGGGGGCTGGGGGAAGGCAGGCTGAGGCAGGAACAGCTTCTTGGCATAAGGATTAAGTTCTGACTTTGCTCCAGAGGCACTGAGTGTGCCTACACCAAGACACACCTGGATTTCCCAGCAACTGAGGTTCCATACTGCTTTATTCCCACTCCAGATGTCCAGGTTGCTGAGACCAAGTCTGCTGCCAGGCTTGTGCCAGCTGCTGGGAAGCAGCAACCAGCCCTTGGCTGGACCATGCAGGCAGGAGGGCACAGACTTGCTGCTCCCAGCAGCAGTGAATGCCTGGTTGGGCAGCACTGCCAGCTCCAATCCCATTGTGCCTTGGTCCTGCCAGGCTCCTGCAGTGACTTGCCCAGCACCCCACACTTGAAGAGCCGCCTCCCCAAGGGCAAGGTCAGTGGTTTCCCTTCCCTCAGCTGTCTTTGGGTGTCTTCACAGCCTCCTCAATGTGTGGTCTCAGCGCGGACAGAGAGATCAGCAGTGCTTCCTGCAGTAGAGCCAGGTCAGTCAGAGCTGCTGCTCCTGGCTGGAGGTCCAGGTGTGTGACCACACCCGAGCCAGGTGTGTCACTGCCACAGGCAGATATCCAGCCCTTTGCACACCCAGCACCATCAGCCCCTACCTCTGTCCGGATGGTTCTGCTGCCTTGGCTGGGACACGTGTTCAGGTAGAAGTCAAACAAGACACTTGGGTCGGTGACCTCCAGGTTTGGGTCCACATCAACCCCAGCTTCCAAGCCCTCAAGACCTCCAAATACGACAAGGGCATGCCTGGGGAGAGCACAGAGACAGGGTGAGAGGGTGGAGTGTCTAGGTCTGCACCCAAGCTCCTGTGTGCTGCTGAAGCAGGAACTGTGTCCATTGCTGCTGGTGCCCACTGCAGCTGCCTCCCCACCAAAGCCCCACAGCATCTGGCCAATGTGACAGTCCCTGCTACCAACTCCAGAGAAACAGGAAAAGAATTGGCCTTGTCCTGGGGTATTTCCCCTGCTCTGCTGCCTCACTGGAAGCCTGGAGTGGGGCCAAGCAGGCAGGACACAAACCTGAAGGAGGGCAGTGTGACCTGGTCCACGGAGCTGCCCCGCTCTGAGGTCCCAATAGAGAGATCATAGCCTTCCTTGAATGGGCACTCAGAAAAGACAGCACCTGGAAAACAGAGTTTGGGGTTACTGCTGCCATGTCCTCACCCATGTGCCTTCTGGACAGGCTAAAACACTCCATGGTTGAGTGGTGGCAGCAGAAAGAGTTGCTTTCACTGCCACAAGTGCATCTGGAGACAGAACAATTCCTCTTTCTCACATAATTCCCTTGCTGCAAGAGTCTCCCACATCCTTTTCTTTAAAGCTCAAGACAGGTGCCAGGAACCACCCCCAAACAACTTAGTCTTTGTACAAGGTCCAATCAACCAGAAGACAGGGAAAGAATTTGCCAGGGCTCTTGAACTCAAATTCCACTGCTGGCTGTGATGTGAATTAGTGGGATGTAGTTATCATGGAAATAGAAAAGGGCACTAACTCATCTCTTGCTGTTGTGCAGCCATTTCGAGCAATGGTGAGTGGAGGTACAGGGAAGAGTGGAGGGTGACTGGGGTGATTCATGCCTCGCTTAATTCCTAAAATTTGACTGCCACATGGCTCCTGGCTGCACGTGTAAGCTGCCCTTCAGACAAGGCGATTTCTAGGAAAGAGATGTGTGCAGCCAGTAGGCCTGAGATTGGTGTGGAAGCCCAGGCAGAGAATCCCTGTGGATACTCACTCAAGCAGGAGGCCAGGCGGACACTGTAACCCCAGTACAAGCCTGAGACTGCTCGGGGGTGGTGCGAGGACACCACGGTGCCTTTCCGCACTTTGGCTTCTGAAAGAAAGCAAAGAGGTTTAACAGCCCCTGTGATCTGGTGAGACTCGACCAGCCACAGACAGCAGTTTCTCCTGGAACAGGGCACTGACTTGGTGTGCAACATCACCCTCTCTTTTTCCAGAATGTGAAAAAGCATTCGGGAAATCTGGTGCATTCTGGAAAGCATGTGAGTGTTTGGCTCTCATGTTTGGGCTGTTTATTGCTGGTCAAAGAGCTGACAGTTCTTTCCAGTTACCAAGAGAGGAACTGTAATGGTGTTATTAAATTTGTGTGTGGAGTGAAGGGAACATGCAGAACTGTTGGGTACCTTCAAATCTGTCACATGGAAGGACCAGCTCCTGCAGGACTGAAGTTTACCGGTGCTACTGGAGCCATGGATTACCTGGATTCTGGGGCTCCTGCAGGCGCACGGTGACTCGCAGACCGGGGTTTAGCTGTCTGTCAATCTGCACCTCCTGCAGTGACAGTCACCATCAGCACCAGACATTATGGAAGGACTGGGGAAGGTGGGGAAGGAAGGGAATTCTTTGAGGAAGTGGGGCTCCGGGTTCTGGCCCGGAGCTGGAATGAGGAGCTCTGTGTGTGGCTCAGGGGCTTGGTCATCAGTCTGAAGCTTATTTTGCTACTTAAAGGTCCAGCTGTATTAAAAAAGAATGTGCTGGAATGGGCAGGGCCTTCTGGGGCTTGGAAAGCCACAAATGCTGTCAAGTCAGAAGGGATGAGACAGCAACAGCCTTAAACCCCCCACCAACCCACTGCAGCCTTCAGAAACCCAGCAATGCCCACCCTGCCTGCTTCAAAGCTGCCAGAGAGACAAGGGAAATTGTTTTGGCATCTGTGGGTAACAGACACACCTTCCTCATCCCACAGTTAACAAAAGAGCCTCTGCCTGGCTTCGTTGGCCGGTCCAGCACGACGCCCTCCCGGTACTCCGAGTCCTCGTCCACCCGCATGTGGTGGGGGCTGTCCAGGGGGTTGAGCAGCCCTAGAACAGCACAGAGCAAAGAGGTGCTGAGGGAAAAACAGGTGTAGGTGCAGATGTTCCCCTGCTCCTTCCCTCTCAGGTCCAGCGCAGAAGTGTGTTGGCTGTCGCATACACAACGAGCCAGAGCTCAGAAAGGAGAGAGACAACTGGATCCTACCTGCAAACTGCAGATCCTCGTGTTTTGGAAAAAAGGATTTCCTCAAGTACCTGTCACCAGAGAAAGGTGAAATGTGGAAAGGTATTTTTATGGAATTTGGATCTCAATTCTAGCCCTGTTCTGACTCGAAGGAGCTGAGTATAGAGAAAAGCAAACTTACTGAGGGCACTCCAAGTACTGCAGGATCCGAGCCAGCTGCACACAAGCCTTGCCTTTCCTCCCAATTCCTTCAAAATCCCCCTCCACGCTCCTGAAAGTGAAAGCAAGCAGCTTGTGAACTTGGTCAGGTCTCCAGAAGACCAAACCTTCCCTCTTAATCTGACAACAGCAGCATCTCCCTCCCCTCTAACCCTTGGAGAAGGGCTGCTTCAGAGGCAATGTGTTAACAAATCATCCTTGGAACTCTCTCCATGAGCCAAATATCTTTTTCAGTTTTGTTTTTTGATCTTTATGTATTAATGTGACCTGGCAGTTGGATGTTACTGAGCTGGATGCTCCAGGATTGCATCGCTTGGCTGGTTAACTCAGGTACAGCTCCATGTGAAAAACTGAAGGATAGCAAAGCATCTTCTATAAGGATACAGGCCATGTCCTGTCCCTCCACAGCAAGGTTTAAGGGTACGGGGGCCTCCTGTTGCTTTGTCAGCTCCATGTTGGGATAAATGATCTGAGCTACCAGGGCAGTTCAGTCAACATCTTTTCCCCTGGGGTATAGTGGTCCCCATAATCCTGGCACTGGGGAGAGGTACGTGCAGTTCCTTCCTCGCCTTAGCTTAATAAAAGAGTGAAGGAACAGAAAGCTGAGAGGAAATACTGTGCAGAACAAGATGGCCCATCCTTCAGAGAATCACAAAATGGCCAGGGTTGGAAGGGAACTTCAAAGATCATCTTGTTCCACCCCCTGTCATGAGCAGGGACATCTTCCACTATCCCAGTCTGCTCCAAGCCCCCTCCAACCCGGCCTTGGACACTTCCAGGGACAGGGCAGCTACAGCTTCTCTGGGCACCCTGTGCCAGCGCCCCACCACCCTCACAGGGAGGAATTCCTTCCTAAAATACCATCTAAGCATGCTCTCCTCCAGTCTTCTCCTTACTTCACATCCTCTCCGTGCTCATCGAACACCACGATCTCGTCCACGCAGAAGATGGCGCAGGCGCGGGCGATCTGCCCAGCCAGGTACGTGCGCAGCTCCAGTGACTGCGCGTTGTTCAGGATGGAGCCGGGCAGGGCCACGCTCAGCGTGTGCCGACGGCCTGGGGAGCAGAGAGTGAGAGAGCCACGGCCTGACAGCTGATGTGCAGCATCGCATTTACTGCTTCGGCTGCACTCGTGCTGGAGGAAAAGCAACTTGTTTCTTAGATTTAATCACGGGTTTTCTCTTAAGAAAGATCTCTCGTGCAGTGGTTGCTGCACCATGATTGTGCCTGTTTGGGCATATGGACTGATACATATCGGATCTATGAAGTAACACCTTTCCTATCGACAGGTAACACTGACTGCCTTTTAACAGCCAGGTTTTCTAGCACTTTCCACCCAGGTATCCCCACCGGGTCACAGCGGCATCACCTTTATCTTCTTTCTGCTCCTCCTGTGTCTGGGCTTGTTGTTCTGCCAGCTCTCGCATCCGCTGCTTCTCCAGTTTCTTCAGCAGCTTCATTTCCTTCCATTTCTTCTTCTCTGCTTTCCCTGAGACGGAGAACAGCGCCTGGCGTTAAACACCACGCCGTGACCGCTCCGAGCGGCCCCAGACCCCGCGTGTGCCCGGCCTTCCTTACTCTCCTGCTTCCAGCGCCGCCAGTCCACCTTCCTGTCTTCAACCTGCGGGGAACAGCGCGCGTTACCCCCGGGGCTCCCCTGAGGGCCGCGGGCTGGATCGCGGGGCACCCCGCGGGCTCCCCTCAGAGCCGGACCCGGGGCACCCCCGCGGGCTCCCCTCAGAGCCGGACCCGGGGCACCCCCGCGGGCTCCCCTCAGAGCCGGACCCGGGGCACCCCCGCGGGCTCCCCTCAGAGCCGGACCCGGGGCACCCCCGCGGACTCTCCTCAGAGCCGGACCCGGGACACCCCCGCGGGCTCCCCTCAGAGCCGGACGCGGGGCACCCCCCCCGGCTCCCCTCAGAGCCGGACCCGGGGCACGCCCCCCGGGCTCCCCTCAGAGCCGCAGGCCGGACGCCGGGCCCCCCGTCCACCTGCGCTCCCTTGGGCCGCTTCCCCACGCCGCTCTCCGCGTCCGCCATCTTCCTCGCGCTGTGGATTGGCCGGAGGGTGCAGGCCCCGCCCGCTGAGGGAGGAACCCGCGGTCACGCGGTCGGCGTTGCAGCGGCCCGCGCGGCAGCGGAGCTAAGGAGGGTCGGTCGCGTTCCGCGGGAGGATGGGTGACCTGAGGGGATGGGGGACCGCTGGGTGCAGCCCGGTGCGCCAAGGAGATTCACAATTCCCGTATGGAGGTGTGTGTATGTACGTGTAAAATCTGGGTACTCGCGTCTGTACAAGCCCTGCGTGCGTTCTGGACGATAGGCAGATGCACCCTGCCTTTTGCAGGTTGTGCCATGGCCTAGATAAGAGCCCACGCATGTGGGGGTGTTGCAATTAATCTTCATGTTAACAATCTAATTGCACGGTTCTTTCTCTGTTTCACCGATTCTGACTGTCCCGATGTTTGGCACATACGTGGCTGTAAAAGGGCTTTCAGCAGCACCCTCAGCCACCTAGGCTGAGCAAGCAGGGGAGATGGGGCACCAGGAGAGGCAGGTGGGTGTTTGCCTCCTTCCCTCTCTCTCCCTCCCTCCTGCTGGCCCATGCAGCTCCCATCTGCCTCCAAGGGCGTTGGTACCACCAGCTGCAGCCCAGTATGGGAAACATGCAGAGCTCTCCCCACCAGCCTGAGTGGGACGAGCAGCCACTGCCACAGGACCCAGCACAGGTGAGGCAGCTCTCAAGAAGAGCTCCATCAGTCCTGCAGTCATTACAGAGACATTTACTCTTCCATGATTGCAGTAATTCCACTTTAATAATTTAACTGCTACAAACACTCATCACACAGTCTGTTGCACTTAATTCCCGTGTGGGTGATGATGATGGTTTACACTCTTATCCAGGCTAAAATCGACACTGATGCAAGAATTACCTCTCCAGCATTGCTCGTGTTACCCCACCAGCTCAGTGGGTGGGAGGTTGTGGTGGCCACCAGCAGCAGGAGCAGCCAAGGCCACGGTGCCCATCCTCCCCTGCCACTGTGTGCACTTGTGAAAGGCCAGAAGGTTTTGCTCTGCAGCCTAGACAATGCTGCCAAGCCCTGAGAAAGTACCAGGAGTAATTTGGAAGGTTTGACAACAGCCAGGCTACTGGTGAAAGCCAGTTTCCTGGGAGGAAACCAATTGTGTGGTCATCTTCCCCAGAGATTCACAGAAAAAAAAAATAGTGGGAAAGTAGTTCATGATGGGAAATGTCATTTCACTGGGTTTATAATCATCACGATCATAGGAGTCACCTTAGTGAAGGCTGGTGATACTGTCCAGTCCATGGGAACATGAGGGCCAGTGGAAATGCTGCCCTAAGTGGAGCAAGACAAGCCACACTAACCCTCTAGCACGGCCTTAAACACCTTCTCAGAAGTTGGTGGTGAGACAGACGTCAGGAGCCATCCTCACCTTGTGTTTTGCTGGACACATCCCAGAACTGAGTGGCAAAGTCTTTACATGTAAAAAATGTCAAATACTGTCAGTGCACATGAAGTCTCACTTCTTGAAGTCATTTCACAGTGACTGAAAGTGTCCCTCATGCCCTGGGCCTGGAAAAACGTAACTATTTGTCTGATCGAAAATGTTGTTGAAATCACGTAAGTAAGAACATATCAAAGTTTGTAGACAAGTGAAGAAGAGCAGCTTGGGCAGATGGGGACCAAGGAGAGCCTGGTTCTCTCTCAGTATATTCAGGAGCTGGTTTTCTCCTGTTTCCATTTTTGCAATATGTCACTTGCTGCCTTCAATGTAGATTCCTCCTAAAAAGTACCACAAATTTGGTCAGCAGCTTCCAGCCAAATCCTATTCCCCCTCACTGCAGCCAGTGTTGATACAAAAATCCTGTTCTCATTCTGGAGCATTGCAGGTACAGTATGAGGCAGGCACAGCCACTGGGCAGCTCAAGGGGAGAGTCCCTGCCAAGAAATGTAGGACGCTGATGGGACAAAGTTTAGGACAGCCCTGGAACATCTGCTGCCCCCAGCTCAGCTCGTGTGTCTGCAGGAGGGGTTGCTCCAGCTGGGATACCATGGTGGGTCTCCAATACTCAAGGCATCCTGCATTTCTTCTTGGCATTTCTCTCACTAAACCAGCCCTGATTATTACTCCCAACCTTGCCTTCATTAGTGCTGCCATGTTATCTCACCTTTGCAAAGCAGAACCGGATAAAATTGGTGTAGTTGTTCTTGTGGGCCTCGCTGTAGAACGCAGAGAGAGGGATGGCAGCAAGTCCCTAGGAAGAAGCATGTGGGGCTGAGGCTGCTGCTCTGGGCAGCCTGCTGTGCCCCAGTGTGGGTGAACTCCAGGCCCCCCAGCCATGAGCTTGGGTGAACACAGACCCACTCAGGGCAAAAGCAGCAGAAAGGGTCAGACCCATTTACCTTGTTCTTGACCATCCACTTTGTAAATCTGTAGTCATAGGGCTCATCTGAGTTGGGGACATCAGGGACATCAGATTCTGCAGGAGAAGCACAGCAGGAGAGGCTGGGGCAGCTGCCAGGTGCCTCAGCCAAACTTCAAACCCACATCCTTGCAGCTTGGATGGGGAACATGCAGTCTATCCCTACTTTGATGATGGTTTATGCAGGTTCCTGTCCCTGCCAGCAGTACCACCCCCCACACCCAGCCCACCTGGGCAGGACTGCAGGTGACTCACTGAACTGGGAGATATCTGCCACCAGGAAGTAGGTGCCCTCAGGGATGATGGGTTTCATCCCCACACCATCGAGGCTCTGGACCAGCCAGTCTCTCTTCTGCTGCAGCTCCTTGGGCAGCTGGACAAAGTAGCTCTGTGGTTTTCCATAGAGTGTGAGCTCCCTCTGGAAACCCTGAGCCACAGCCTCCTGTAAGGAGAGAGGAGCCAGTGCCCAGTGGGAAGAGGGTCAGGGCTCTCTTGGGAACTGAAGTCCCTGCAATTCACAGGTGATTAGGGAGCTCTCTGCCTCCAGCCCCTCTGAACTGCTCCTTAGATTTGCCAATGCAAGATAAGGAAGGAGCCTCTCCAGGGCACCACAGATCACTTGTGTGTGCCTTTCAGGTGAGCTGTGGGCAAGATGACCATGTCTTACCCCTGCTCTGAGGGCTTGGGAATTGCAGGGAGCTGCCTTACCTGGGCAATTGTGGCACAGTGGTACACGGAGTTCTGGTGCACAGTACGGAGGTGCTGCAGCAGCCTGTCAGGCCCCACAACCCAGCCCACCTGCAGCAGGAGAGGAGGAGGAGGAAGATGTGAGTCTCTGGGTACCTGCTCAGGCTCCCCTTTCTTTGCCTGTGCTGGTTTCATTGTGTTTTCCAGACAGAACTTTCACAAAACACCTTTGGTACTGAGGCTCAGAGCTGAGCGTGGCCACAGTGTCCCCAGTGTTGTCCTATGGCAAAGGGACAGGGATGGGGACACAACGAGGTGCCACATGGGGTATTCACCTTCCATCCAGTGACACTGAAGGTCTTCCCAGCACTCCCCACGGTCACCGTGCGGTCCCACATCCCTTCCAAGCTGGCTGGCAATGAAAGGAGAGAAACCCCAATGGCAGAGCTCCTTTCTGGGCTGCATTAATGGCACGTGGGAGCTCTCTGCCCATCACAATCCACGGTGATCTTTTGTGTTCACAGCACATCTTTCACCTGGATGAGCCTCAAAGCACATCCCAAGCAGGCAGCCAGGTTTCTCAAGAGCATCTCCTTTTAATTAAGCGTTTTCACAGGCATGTACCCAGCCCCAGGGGCTCACAGAGATGCCAAGCACCATCACCCTGCATCAAGGTGATTGCATATTACTCCAACTGGAAGAACAGGCTGAAATCTTGTTGAAATGGATGTCCTGAAACTAGAGACACTCAGAAAACTGTGCCTTTACAAAGCATGGGAAAAAAACTCAATTTCACTGGAGCCAAGGGGTTTTGTGTTCTAGATCTCCCCTCAGGCTCTGAAGTCAGGGCTTCTGTTTAGGACCTGGTTTGGAGGCTGAGACTGAAGTGCAGCAAAATACCTCCAGTGGGGATTCATGCCTAGTACAGCTGTGCATGCAGGCAGCCCTTGGGACTTCCAGGGGCCACAGTGAAATCCCCATTGCTTGCCCTGAGCAGCCCCCCAGCCCAGCCCAGCCCAGCCCTGCCCTACCCCGTACCGATGCGGGTGTGTTGCTTCCCGTCATAGACCAGCCACTCATACACCTCATCGCTGATGCACAGCACGTCGTGCTTCACACACAGCTCTGCAATCAGCCCCAGCTCCCCGCGGCTGAACACCTGCAGCAGAGATACAGCAGGAGCATTTCTGAGCCCCTGCTTGTCCCTGAAGGTTGTGTATCCTCCTGGCACCATCTCCCATGCCAGGATGGGCAGGAGCTGGCTGCAGTGGTTTAACAGGGCAAAAGCACTGCTGGCACAAAAGACAAGGCTTAAAAACACCAGGAGACTGAGCACAGCATGTGGTGACCCCACAACACCCACTTCCCTTGTGTGCAAGGAAGGTTAAATCACTGCTGCACTCCAAAAGTGACTGCAGCACCCCAGCAGCTTCCAGGGCCCAGCATGGCCAGCAGTGTTACCTTGCCCAGAGGGTTGTTGGGTGAGTTCAGGACGATGGCTTTTGTCCGTTCACTGAATTTAGACGCCAGTTCAGCTGGGTCCAGCTGCCAATCTGCACTAGACATCAATTTTCCATCTTTTGGAGGATTCTACAGAGAACACAGGGGAATCTTGGTTTGCTTTGCTACCTCTGCATTTTGCTTACCAGTCACCTCTTTGCTGACTGCTTTGACTCTTCCCTTCCCCACCCACTCACCGGTCTCAGAGGGACAAACACAGGTGTCCCACCAGCCATTTTCACCATTGGCTCATAGCAGTCGAAGAAGGGCTCAATGATTATCACCTGGAAGAAATGGACATGACAGCATCCTCCTGGTCCTGCTCAGACCTTCCCTGAGGAGTGCAGAGAGCAATGGGAGGGACAGGACATTTTAATGCCTTAACTACTGTAATGGAGAACCTGCATTGCCTGTGGGGATTGTCAGGAAGGACACCACCAATCAGGACAAAAAGGGTTATTTTGCTTGAGGCAGAAATGAAGCAGTGCCCTGCAGCAGATAATTTCTTCCTTTGGAAGCTCAAGTACTGCAGAATGGGGATAAAACTGGTTTTGCTTTGGAAAAGGACAATGAAAACCAGCCTGCAGGTCCCCTGGGGGAAGGCTGCCAGTGCAACAAGCCCTAATCTTGGGTTACCTCATCACCTTCATCCACTAAAGCCTGGAAGCAGCAGAACAGGGCCTGGTATGCCCCCACAGTCACCATCACATTGGTCATAGGATCCAGGTCTCGTCCAAGCAGCTTCTCGAAAAGCTGGGCTAGGACCTTCACCAGAGGCGGGTGGCCCTGTGGAGTGAGAGGAGAGTGGGAATTGGGTTCCAGAAGACTCCTGAACCAAGGACAAACCTTTGGAAGGGGACTGGGAAGCCAAGAGCCCTGCGAGATCTTCCAGCCTGGCTGCTTCAAACATCCCAGTAAAGCAGGGAGTTACTGGAAACAATGGGCATGGGTTGAGGCTGGATGTTGGGTTTTGCCTTGTGTTTTTTCCTGTTTATTGCAACCTGATGAGCTCTGAAGCAGCCAGGGCTGACGGGGAGTGAGGGGGTGGTGCTGGGGAGGGAGATCTGTCCACGCACAAAGGCACGGGTGTACTGGTGCAGCATGTGGCTCCCACTGAGGGCTCTCGAGAACGCCTCTGTCAGAAAGTCTGGTGCAGGGAAGTCAGGGAAGCCCTGGCCCAGGTTCACCTTGGAGTAGGCAGCAGCCAGTTTTACAAAGTCCACCCTGGAAAGAAGGGAAAGAAAAGCACTTTCAGAGGGTCTGGGCAGTGTGCTGGCACCGGGTCTGCTCGCAGCATCCCTTTGGAAGGGAGGGGGATTGTCCCTCCTGCAGAGCCATCCTGCTGCTCACAGGCAGGCAGGACCGAGCAGACCTGCTGCAGTTAAACCAAGGATGATGAACTATTGCACTGGGGGAATGGTTTTAATTTATTCTCCCAGGAAACAGCTCCTGTGGCCACTGTGTGGTCACAGCTGAAAGCCTGGACTGAGCAGAAGGGGACTTGGAGGTTTTCAAGCTCATACCAGCTCTGCAAAATTGAGCAACTAGACACTGTGAAGGCCTCTGCAGAGGGCAAGGCAGGCTGAACTTGCTGCTCATCTCAAACCAAACAAGAGCCAGCTCACTGGCTGTTTGGAGCTTGAACCCAGGCACAGCAGGGCCTTGGGGAAAGACCATTTAAATCTCTTCTTCCAGCACTCAACTTTCCCAATGCCACATTGTGCCTGGCAGGGTGGCAATGGCATTTGCAACAGTCCTTCCCCTGCTTCTCTGCAGTGCCCCAGGGTGAGCTTGGAGCAGGTGCCAGGCTGAAGCCAGTGTGCAGCAATCACTTGGCTCAGATTTGAGTGCCACTGGGATCGTTTGGTTGGATGGGAGATGCTTCTGCCTGCCCAGTGGTGCAAAATAGCATAAAATGAGAGCTGCAGGTACAGAACTGACTCAGGGTAAAGTCTTCTGCTCTGATGTGTTGATGTGTATCCTGAACACATGCAAAGCAGTTGAGGGAAACTGCTGCTCTGTGCTGTGTGGCTGCTGTGGTTTCAAGCTGGTTTTAGGATACCTAAAACCACATCTACCATCTGGGTAAACCAAATATTCTTTTAACTCACCAGATATTTTTATCTATTCCCTCCAGCCTTCGAGCTTGCACTGGCCTTGACATTTTTGCCTGCAGAGAGAGAGAGAAAAAAAGTGAGTTTCAAGCTTTTAAATGAGGCCACAAAGGGGCTGTGGCCTCCCCAGGGAAGTTTTTCCCAACAGAAGGTGTGCCCTTTAGTATTGCTTCATGGGCTGCTCCTGACTGACCTTAGAGCAGTAATGCTGTTGCAGTGGTTTCTGCTTTCACTTACAAGTTTCAACAAGAATTGGGAAAATAGATGAACACGAGAAGCTTTTGTACACTCACTGGGGAGGAGGCAATGCCTCAAACCTCATTACCTGTTGGAATTAGTCATGGGGTCAAGCTCAGCCAGGATTGAGGAGCAGGGCCAAGGACCCCAGACCTCAGGCTTTCACCTTGCATAACCTCTCCATCTTCAAGGGAAGGACCTCCTTACTCTACAAGCCATGAAATCCCCCCTTTTCCCAGCAAGAAGAACAAACTACTTTATTCCATGCTGCTCTAGGAAATAGCAGAAGTAGATACTCTTCTGTCCTGATGAAGTGCTTGGTGAGGGGGCTTGCTCTAGACCCTCCAAAACGTGCAGAGTTTTCTATTTAAAGTTCATGTCAAGCCCAAGCAGTAACTAGGTACAGGCAAGAAAGAGCACAGCACAGAGGTCAGGGTGATGTACAGAGACTGAGGTACCATGCCGTGCATGGTTTGCAATTTCCATGGACATCATGGCTCAGGGGAGTGGAAAGAAAGACAGCAGGAAACACTGAAAGCAAAACCCTCCTTCCAGCTGGATAAGCACAGTGGGAGAAAGTTAGATGTCCTTTATGGGGAATTCATCACGAGGATGATGAAAAGCAGCAGAGACAGAACTTAATAACTCAGCAGTGCAGCGAAAAGGTACCCAGACAGGGAAGGGGCTGGAAATTGGAGACAAATGATGCTCAATGCACCAGAAAGAGCCAGCGTGGGGGCATGAGGAGGGCAGCCCTGAAGCAATGAGTCAAGAAAATCATTGTCACCACAGCAAATAAAATACATTTGAACTGGAACAAGGAAGGCATGTGAAAGCAGCTGAGGTGAGATGCAGAGCTGGGATGTGAGGGGGTTTATGCTCTGCTGTGCCAGGATGGTGGGGAGGATACTGGGTCAGCCTCCTCCCAACACTCAGCTGCAGCAGGAACTCCCCACTTACCTGCTCCTCTCTGCTGTTCCTACAGCACTACACCACAATTTGAGTAGAGCCCCAAGGATATTTTGTGCTGAGGTCCTTAGATTTTTCTACAGCTTCAGCCCTTACCGGGGATCTTTGCAAACACCCTGCTGAGGAGCCCTGTGTTTCAGAGGACACCAGGTGGACTCTGCTCCACCGTGGTGCCAGGCAAGCAGCCAAGGGCAAGTAGAAGTCACTGGCTCCAGGGCAGCCTCCCTCCTCTCCCTCAGCTCAGCTTTGCTCTTTCTGCACAAGCTCATGGCTGTTACAGTCACAAGATCCAGTGCCTGAGCTGATTTGGGTGGGAACAGAAGGATTTATGGCTTGGGAAGTAAAAGATAGCTGGAGGTGAAATATTAACGGCTCCAGTGCTGTTTGTGCAAGGTGGGGCTGCTGCAGGCCACAGGTCAGAGAATTTAACAGATGACCAAGTGTAATGGGGATCAGTGGGAAGGCGCCTTAAACCTTGAAATTCCCAGTTCTGAGGAAAGGCCTTGTCTGCTTCAGAAACAGAAAAAACAAATAATTGTTTTTTTCTGATGTCCCCTCCATCCCATCCTATCCCCAGCCCTGTGTGTGATGCTGCCACAGAGAGTAACACAGGCTCAGCACCATGCAGCCCTCAAATCTGTTTCAGCCTGTTCTGGTCCCCTCAAATCTGTGGCAGCCACACAGGAGAGCTGAGTGCCAATGCAAGAAGACTTGGCATCCATGATCTTCCACCACTAACTCTCTGCTCTGTGTGACTGCCTTGCTCTACATGTTGTGATCTCTGAGTGGGATGCTGATATTTCCCAAGTACTTTGCAAGCCAAGAGGCTCTAGTAGAGACCATCAGATGAAGCAACCCCACAAACAAGGAGCCTTCTCCTCTATGAAGGGTTTCCCCTTGCTTATGAGGATCCTTTAAACGCGCTCCCTGGAAATCAGCAGGTACAGAGGAAGTTGCACCGAGGTGGCTTTTCCTGGCATGCTCTGTCTGCTGTTGCTGCCAAGGCGAGCTGCCCTGGGCAGGCTGCCAGGCAGGAGCAGTCCCACTGGGCATTCCATACCTCTCTGGAGCACGAGCTGTGTCCAGCGCTGCCGTTCCTCTCCAGCAAGAAGTGGCGCAGGGACGGTCCCGCTCTCCTGAGCATGCCACGGCTCCTGCTGTCTCACTGCTACAGGCACAGACCTGCAATTCCTCAAGACAAAGGACAGGCCTGAGACAATTGCTACACAGGATTGAAGCAAACCTGTACCTGGGATGGGGCAGGCCCAGACCCAAAGCGGAAGCTGTTCTGCCACAGAAAGGAAAAGGCAAAACGAGCTGCTTTGTGTGTTGTCACTGCAATGTCCAACAGTGCTGGGGCTGTACTTTGTGCCCATGACACACAGAATCAGGATCACAAGGGCAACCATGACTTCTGCCTCCTCTATCCCAATCCAGGCTTCTCCCACTTCCCTCTGCACCGAGGGGAGTGGTATGGACACCAGTGAGAGGGCATCCTCTGGGAATCTGGTACTCAGCATCAGCTCCCCATCCAGTGTCACTGAGCCCAGGTAACTCTTACCTCTGCCCTTCCCCCCTTGCAGCACCTTCACCTTCCTGGCCCATACAGAGAATCTCTGGCCTCTCAGCTGCTGCAGCTCTGGTTTAGTCACAAGTTTTATTCCAATTAACAGGATGTCACCTTCTATCTTTAAAGTGATTTTGGTGATTATCTTTCCTTCAAGGCCCCAAACAAATTAATTTCTGTGTCTAAAATGCATCCTGTTCCTTCACCTTTGGTTCCTTCAACTATTCTACAGTACTACTTAACATGCAGTACTCAAGCTAAAGTAAGGCAATGTTTTGTTAGGTACTTGAGATAAAAGCCATGAGGCTAGAGGATGCATGCACCTTTATTATGACCAGCCATGAATTAATTTACCCATCTGCCAAAAACATAATTAAAATAGGTTTGAAGCTGACTAGCCCACAGGCAAGCTCTTAGTACTTCTGAGGGCACTCTCCATCCTTACATGCAGGATGCAAGTCCCCAGTGTCTGCATTTTTTGTTATTTCTAAAAGAGTGCAAAGCAGCTGCCAGCCAAGACCAGTGGGGTTTTACATCTGTTTGCCAAGTAGGAAAAAACAGCACAATTTATGGAAAAAGGGGAAGCCAGAGCACCATATTGCTCATGACTGTGAAATCTCCACCTTGTGCTTGCATGACACTGAGATGTGGGGGGACACTGCTTTGGGGTGCAAAGCAAGAGTCCTGGAATGAGGGGACCTACCCTGCAGGGGACAGAATCAAAGTGTGGCGGTAAAAAAAGGCTTCATCAGATTGCAGCAAACTACAGAGCTGTGCACGCTGTGCAAAGGGCTGGGGGCAGCACCAGGGAGTAGCTGGCCGGGACTCTGAGAGGGTGCACTGCACTGAGCACAGGATTTTGGAGGTGACAGCCGGAAGGTCACCTCGGGGACTGGGCACTCACCACCTCCAGCCCGCGGGTCGCAGCCATCCCGGTGCTCCCCAAGCCCCACCCTGGCAGCTCGGGGTTGCACCCGGGAAACTTTGGGGACACGGGTGTCCCTGGATTTCCCCCAGGAGGGGAGCAGGACCAGGGCGGGCGCAGGGCGAGAGCGGCAGCAGCGCCAGCAGGAGCTGACAGCGGGGACAAAGCAGCTGCCAGAGGGACAGCAGGGACAAAATCAACTTACATCGAGCTGGGCCGCGCTGCTTTACGCTGCAAAGCCTGGCACAGCCGCCCAGGCTGCCCTGGCACACATTCTGCCTTCCCGGCCCGAAAAGCTTCATCGGCGGCCGGCACTTCCTGGGAGGAGCCGCGGGGGCCGCGGGAAGGGAGGGCTGGAGCTGCAGCCTCGATGGGGAAAAGCGAGCCGGGAGAAGGCTCTGTGGGCTCACAGGGCTTTGAGTGCCTGGGGAAATACCCCAGCTGCTTGTTCGGATGGAAGCTCATGCTGGCATAAGCACAGCGGCGTAATTTTTTTGTGGGTTGGCTGTAAATACTTTAGCGTGGCAATGGCAGGGAATTTCCCTTAGAGTGAAGCCTCCGGCCGTTTTGAAGAATGGATTTTTAAGTCAAAATCCTCTCAAAAAATTTCATCCTGCAGGCTTAATGTTATTAGAAAAGGGAAGGGATGAGGGTAAGGTGCATCAGAGGGTAAGATCGTGCAGCGTTGCCCGAGCCCTGGGCTGTGGGTGGGCAGGCAGGGACAGCAGCGAGTCCAGCGCGGGGATGCAGGAGCTGAACTCTCCATCAGTGCTTGAGAGCTGACTGCGAGGTGCTGAGAGAAAACTGCCCTCTCTTCCCTCCTCCTCGTATGACCTGCACCCATGAGTCAGGTCCTGTGGGTCTTCTGAGTAATTTCTGTCTCGTTTTCACAGCAGGAAAAAGTGAGCCATGGCGAAAGGAAGCGGCTGCATCCGCTGTGCCAAAGGTTCCCCATCCCAACGCGGCATCCCTCAGGCATCCCCGAGGTGATTAAGCAGGAGAGAATGTCTGTGCAGGGAGAGGAAAACTCTGCTTTCTGAATTCCTGTTTAACTCAAACACTGAAACAAACAGATGGAAGGAAAACTTGGTGCTGTAAGAATGTTCCCAGCACATCCGGAGCCATCAAATGCCTCAGTGGCATTTTTTTTCCTGTCCTTTCTTTGCCCTGTCTTCCACCAGCCTTGTGCCTTCCTTAGTTGTTGTTCGCCCCTGGACTGAGCTCGTTTGATCAGATATATTAGCACAAAGCCAGTTTGGCAGAAAAGTGGCAAATTTTCTGTCAGGTCCCTGAGTTGAACTGGCTCAGGGTGGATGTGAGGGCAAAAGGTCCTGCAACGAAAAAGTGCTGTGGGCAGGGGGGATCAGGGAGAAAAAGGGAGGGACACAAGCCCCCACCTTCTCTGTCAGGACTTAGACTTCATCATGAAACTTCACCTTAATGCCCTCTTGAATTTCATCAGAATTTTGTGGATGAGGTCAGTGATGTAAAGGACACAGACATTGTACTTTTTACTGTAAAACTCAAGGAAAGTTACGACCCTCTTTTTCTTCAGGTAATTTTAATTTAACAAATGCATCTGGATATGAACAATTCTCAATTTGCATTGAGTTAAAAAACAATTTCCTATTGCACTGGGCTGATAAGAGTCTAACAGCACTGTCCTGGCACTGGGATCCCAGCTCCTCCTGGTACAGGGCCTGTACCTGTGGCTAAAGGAGGTTGCCAAGACTTATAATATTCCTAGAAAGCCAGAGATACACTTTTTTTACTGTTGCAGACATCACTAGTGTCTGCAAGTTAAAATTGGCTGCACTTAACCACTCAGAACCGCCTGCCGTACACTAATAAAATTACAACGAATGCCTTTGATCCATCCTTTATGAATTTAAAAAGAAAATATGCTGCAGAGTGTCCTCCATTGCGTCAGACAATTAAAAATAACCACCAGTGAATCACTTTTTTTCAGGCACCACAAAATTCACGCCGGCTGACAGCGCCCAGCTCCAGCTGGAGCTGAGGCGGCTCCTTTAAGGCTGGCGCCATTTTGAGCGCTGCCCGGCACCAAGATGGCGGCTCCACCCTCACTTCCCCCCTTTCCCGCGCCCTGCACAAAGATGGCGCCGCGGCCGCGTCGCCGTGCCCGCCCCCAAGATGGCGGCGGGACGCGGCGATGGTGGCAGTGCTGGCCGGGTGAGGTCAGATCCGGGGCGGGGCCGCTGCGGGCAGGGCGGACAAAAGGCGCCGGAGCGGCGTGAGGGAGGGTGGGGGCCGTGGGCAGGTGGGTGCGGTGGGTTCGCATCACGGCCGCGGCGGGTTCGCATCACGGCCGCGGCGGGCAGGTGGGTGTGCCTCGCTCCCCTCATGGAGCGGGCGGGCTGTGGGGTCATGTACCCCCGCGGGGCGGTGTCCTGGAGGGGATGGGGTGGGACGCCGGGTCGGGGGGAGCGCGGTTGAGGGGGCTCGGGAGCGGCGAGCGGGAAGGATTTGCTGAGTAATTCGGCAGCGATTCGGTTCCTCCGTATCCCGCCGTCCCTGTTCTCACATGGCCCGGGGCAGGGGGGTCCTCGCCCCGTGTGTGGGGCAAGGCAGGGCCGGGTGTGCGCAGTGTTCCCCCAGCGAGGGGAGGATGCCGCTGTTTGTTACCTGCGGACGGAAGCGCGGTGGGATTTATTTTTATCTCCCAGAGGGTGTTTCTTTCTGTGTCCGGAAAGCCGCGGTGGAGTGGCGGTGGCTGGTGCCGAGGTGTGCCGGGTTGAGGCTGGTGCCCATTGCCTAGAGCGGGGAGAAGGTCAGAGAGTCCTCTCCTCCTGGTGCTGCCTTTGCGGCACTGTAGTACGGCTAAAATGCAATAGCTTTGGTTTCCAGGCTGTTGCTGCAAAATCTGTCAGCCCGAATGGTAACTTTGGGATCAAGAGAAATGTACCCTCCGACGTCTTCAGCATTATGGGGTTGGACTTTCTCCTACTGATGTCTGTTCTTTTTCATTTCTCCCTGCTGTTGACACAATGCTCTCCGATGTTCCGCAGTCCTCTCCTGCATGGCTGGGAGGCTGAGAGATCCCTCCGAGGATCTGCTCCCTTGCCTGTTTTCCCATGCCCCGTGTTGACATGCAGGAAGCAAGGAAAAAAACCCAGCCCTGTTGTAATTTTTGTTGATGGTGCTAAATTGCTTTCACTTCAAGAAGATCTGTGTTGTGAGGGAAGAGGGCACTTGCTTGAATATGGAGTGGTTAGGAGTGTGATCTATGCTTTCTGATACTTCTGATGGTAATGTTTAAAGTGGCTTTTCAGACTAGAAAATAGGCAGTAAAGTCAACCCTTTCCCCATCTGATGTTGATTTGTTATTGGGTCTCTACCTGTATGGGCTTAGTTGTGATATTTGTATTCAGCATCTTTTTTGGCTGGGTCTGCAACAGCTGCTTTTTGGTAACCTCTGTTAGAATAACAGATGCTGGAAATTCCTTCCTGCTAAGAGTTTAACTTGGCTCCTAGTGTTCTTGCCGTCTTTCTCAGTATCAGCACGTCTCCCAGTGACCCTCTGAGTTGTTCATTGCTTCTTAGGTACTGTTTACTGAGCTTTTATGTGTCCCTCTGTGAACTCAATCCTCTCTTTTTTTTGCTGATAATCTGTGTTTCATTTCAGGGAAGCTGTTCCCATGGCTTGTGGGGAGTGCAGCGCTTCAGCACTTGCTCAGGATCCGGCACGTAGGAATATCAGCCACTTCCAGCACAGAGAACTGACGTGCAGATAGCAGAACCCTGCTGCAAGGTGAGGGCTCTGAGTAGTCAAGCCGAAAAAAGAGAAAAATTACCAGGGTCCTGCTTAAACATAGATGCAAAGCACAGCAGATGAGAGAATTGATATGGATGAAAGGTGGTCGGTTAGAGGGTGGTATGGGGAGTGTGATTGTATTTAATTGTGGTGGTGTTAATTAAATTCTGGGAGCCCTTAGCCAGCTTGGAGATGACAAAGGAACGGAGCCTTGTCCAAAGTAGAATATAACTGTATACATAACCCATAAACCTAACTCCTGGCCACGTAAACTCTGACTTCTCACTGCACTTAACAGTAAATACAGAGGGTACCTAGTAAATGTTTTGGTGACTGCTACCTAACAGGAATGCAGCTGAGAAATAGGAAGAGCTATTGAGGGTTTGGTGGGTGCCCTTCCATTTGCTGTGGGGTGATGTTTGTCCTCCTGTGTAGGTGTCTCCAGGCAGCTTTTCCCAGTGCACTCACTAGTCACCCGTGTGGGTGTAAGTTAGGCAATGGCAGAAACTCCTGCTGCAGGAATCTCCCAGCTTCCTTAGTGTTCTGCACTGGGACAGTGATTAAAGGGATTGCAGAATTCTGTGCCCATCATCCAGATGGGAAATTGTGTCCAGCTTGGCTGTGTTCTGATGGGCAGTGTCTTGATTCCAGAACAGAAGAAGCCCTTAAGGCTTGTGTGGTGTTCTGGCAGTTCACTGATTTTTTTATTTTTTTTTTAACTGATCTTGTCATGGTATTTAAAAATCCTTTTAATTCTTGTAGGTCAAAGACAACATGCATAAGTATTTCCTTAAAGCATGCCAGAAACCATGTGTTAAAAACTAATGTTGCCATGTGTGCGATGTGAGTGCCTGAAGCCTTCCAGTGGTGACCTTCTGAAGCTGGTTACATTCTAGTAACTGCTGCAGGCAGTCAGAGATGGTCTGTGGTTTGGGGGTCCGTGATGCTGTTTTGTTAAAAATTTTAAATAAGCAGTGGAGGTATCAAATTATTGCTGTTTGATTAGAGCAGGCTTTTTAGAAGCCTTCATGTGCTTCTCCCACATCCTAAAGAAGGATTTTGTTCAGTAGAGTACTTCAGGAGGAAACCTTTTTGCATTTAATTGAGCTTAACTGGTATCTCAGAAAATAGAGGTGCATTACCTGCTGAGTGGTGCTGGAGAAGGGTTTATGAGGATTTTTTGTGGGGCTCATTAAAGTGAGGAAGGGTGTGCACAGCTATTGTTTTGGTAATGGTTAAAATTCAAAGTCTTCAGCTGCAGTGTGGTGAGTCTCCTTTATGTGTTTTTACAAATGTTTTCAAAGTCAGCCTCAGTTTAGGATATACACAGTAACACTGAACAGATGTTCAGCAGTCTCCATGCTTTGAAAAGTGTACCTTGAATGCTTCCAAGCAGCTTTTTCCTTAAACAGCTGATGTGATGCATGTGTCTTGTATTGCATCTACAAATCCAATTCCTATAGCTGGGTAATATCTGCCCTTCCTGCTGCTGTGAAACTGCTTTTGAAACCAAGAGCTGTTCAGCCCCAGCCCCCTTTGCTGAAGTAACAGTGCTGCCCTCACCTTGTGTACCAACCATTGTTAACATCAGCTATAAAATCACCCTGGCAATTCACAAAACTCCTCTGGTGACTGCTGCTCCTGTAGCTTCAGCCTACTTCTGTGCACAGTAAAGGTGTGTGCTGGACTAGTTAACAGGTTCTCCTTCAGAGTCGTGGTTTTATAAGGCCTTGATGATGGAGGGTGAGGTGGTCTGTTCTTTATTAATTAATACAGTCAGAAAATGTTCTGAGCTGGAAGTCACAGTTTTGGAGCTGGTGGTCCTGAGGACAAGCCCTATAGTGTAGGGGGAATATATGAAGAGGTACTTGCTCGTCTTTGCTCAGACTGGGGTGAAATATTAATGTGCTGATAGTTGATGTCTTAATTGTCTTGCATTGCTCTTGTCTCTGTCATCTTTCGTCCTGGCTGGCTCATATCTTGGAGCTTGCAAATAGCTGTGGCAACACCCGTGGATTTGTGCATGTTGTGACAGTCTGTCAACAATGTATAGTTATCCTTGCTTTTACTCACTTTGAATTTAGTGTTGATTTCGTATCTGTTGTTAGTTATGCCAAAGCTCTGCTCTGTCTACCCTTCCCACTGAGAACAGCTGGTTCCTCCAGCTCTCAGTGCTGGAGTTAAGTGCTGAAGAGCCGTCTCCTGCATCTGGTGAGGTTCTTGGAGCTGTTCCGGGTTTCTTGAGTAGTTACTAACAGAATTAATTCAATCGCTGGTGTTAGGCAGCACGAGGGACCACTTCACTGTGTCCTGTTGGAAGAAGCCAGTCACACTTTTCCAAGATGGCTTCAATGCCCTGTCCTTGAAGCATTTTTGTTGTGGCAAAGAGAAAATTAATTTTGGCTAGGAAGCCTGTGGCCGTGTACATTCATAATTTATAAGCTGACACAGCCATTTTTGCTCTGGTTTACATCAGTGTTGCAAGTCATCTGATGGCACTTAAATTGACAATACCAGCACACAGTCCCTGCCCCAAGTGTCAGTGATGCTGGTAACTACAGACTGTTCTCTGTTCTGTGCAGCTGGGGCAAAACACTGTCAGGAGGCAGAAAATGTGGGAGGCCAAGCCAAGTCCAGCATGGATTGTTCTGGTGGTGCAGCTGTTCTTCCCTGTACTTGTCAGGACACGTGTGGCTGTGTGATGGTAAACAGAAGCTGTTGCACTAGACTTGAGACTGACAGTCTTGCATCTGACAGAAAGAATCGACTAATGGGTAGCTGTAAAGATGATAAAGTACAACCCATATTGTAGGTCGATTATTCTTTTTATGAACTTCGGTAATGACAATGTGATGCAGTGGATTAAATTCATTCTGCTGTGTCTTGTGGCTTGGGTGGGGGTTGGAGTTAAAACCACCTTACCCTGCTTTCACTGTTGGGTTCACTGCCTGTTTTACTGAGAGAGGAGTATAAGTTCTGGCAGCTGCTGTTCTACCACTCTGCTTGTCTAAATGATAAATGACCCTTTTAACTTGACATAAAATCATAGAGTAGTTTGGGTTGGAAAGGACCTTGAAGATCATCTAGTGATCGTGTTCACTTCTCTGCCTCAGAAGATGTTTTGTTCCACAGGAGGGGTTTATCTTTTTAAAGCAGAAGGGGCCTGATGCCGGGATAATGGTTATTTAGGGCTTTGGCATCTGGCTTCACTGCTGCTTTGTTCTAAACAGCAAAGGACAAAACAACTTGAGTTGTTCCATCTCATGTCTTGGGCTTTTCCAGTTGATCACGTGCCTGTCCTTGAGCTTGGAAGGTTTTCTGAGGGGTGCCTGAAAGCAGCTCTGTTTTCAATCTCTTTTTTTTCCCCTCTTAATTCTGGACCTAATAAACTTGGGGGAGGAGAAACATAAATTCCCAGTCCCATTTCTGCCCAGTAAGCTCTTGCATTTCCTGATTTTTGAACAAAGAGCTCTGTGTCATGCCCTTCTTTAGGATTTCAGGTGGCAGCTTGCTGAGGAGGGAAGCTCTGCTCTGTTGAAAACTTACTGTAACGTGTTGTAGCTCGTTAATAATCAGGACTGTAGCCTTGAAAGCATCAAGGCTTTTATTTTCATTTATCCACCTCTGATGCTGTCAGCACCTGAACAACTCCCTCTTTCTCTGGGCTTCTGAGAGGTAAGAAATTCTGTCATCAGGGTTTGGCTTGTGCTTTGCAGTCCACAGTCTTAAAATGAAATCAACTGGCAATTAAAACTGTATGTAGAAGAAACTAGAGGGTTGCAAGATTCAACATAAAATTCATCCACGTCTACTTAACCAGAACTGTTTTGCGAGACTGATTCACTTGAAAGCTACACACAACTAAAGGTGAGGATTTTCTTCAAATCAGGGAGATTTGTGCATTCTAGTGTGTGTCCTGAGGTTGTGCATGTAAGTGCTCTTTGGCCACTAGCTTTGTTAGTAACAGAATGGCCAACAGAAAAGAGGAGGAAAGAGGAGGCTGGATAAAGTATTCAGTAATGATAAGTCAAGCTGACAAACTGGCCAGTGAAACAGACCAGTGATGTTGTTTCTGTTCACTCTGCCCTGAGCTGGATGTGCTGCCCAGCAGCTGCAGGCAGGAATTTGAAGCACTGTTCAGCTAGGTATCTGTTGACAATAGGTCAGTCTTCAGTTTTTTAGATTAAATGGTTTTGGATAGATGATTTGACCATCAGAGAATAGTTACTCTGTTAATACTTGTGGTTTTGTGGGAAGCATTCATGCTCTCAGCTCTGTCAGCCTTTAAGAAGGTTGTTGCTGCTTTTATGATGTCTGTCAGCTAGATGAGTTTAATCTTGTTTCTGACTGGTTTTACCATGTAGGTGTGGTTTGTTCAGAATGTCCCTGTTATTCCAACATGAGTGATTATTTTTCTCCTCCAGGTGTGTTTGGTAAAACATAGGATTAGTACTTGGTGATGCTTATGGTTGGCTGAAGGCTGGGTAGGTTTGGCAGGCTGGTTATGTAAGTCTGGAGCTGCTGTTCTTTACTTGGATCAGCCTGTTCAGCATTAGTGGGGAGGCTGTAGGTTTGTGCCCAGCAGGGGATGGTCTCTGGTGGGATGCAAACCTGGATCCAGGTGAATTTGTGGGCCCTGAAGAGGTATGTAGTAGCCAAACATGGAATGTGTAAATATGTCAGGAGCATATTTATCTAGGCTGGATTGATCCTATTGTATGATAATGAGGCTTTAGCATACAGATCTTTTACTGCTCCAGGACCTGAGCAATCTCTGGTGTTGCTGCTCTAAACTGTCCTGAGGTGGTTCTATATTGGATATAGAAAAGCTCAAAGTAGTGTTGCTTGATGTAGCTGGAACCCTCCAGTGTAAAGTCATTTCTTAGGGCGCCGGGGATGAGGGACTGCTCAGGGACTATGTGGCAGCAAGGAAAGCTCTGTGGAATGCAAAACTTTGAAACATCTATGAGATAGCCAATTGTAAGATTTTTTTTCCCCCCTTTTACCCCCTCTCAAAGCCTGTCTATTTAATTACACCCTTGGAAAACTTACTTTCTTATGTGTCTGATAAGTTGACAGGAGTTTAGAGAACTTTTGATGTATCAGCTTATGCAAGTTTAATGAAGCCAACTTGTCCTTAAACTTAAACTCACCTTCAAAATCTCAGTATTGGTGACTTCCATGTGGCAGAGGTAACTACACTGCAAGTAAATTGCCTATTCCTGAGTTTCAACTGGAAGATTCTGCAATTTGAAGTATATACAAAGTAGCTCATATCCTTCTTCACTAACACTGCTCTGACATGGAATTTTCTTTTCCATAGCTGTTCCTGTCCATAAACTCAGTCACTCAGTTCGGGTGTTCTGTGCTCAGCCCTTGGTGAGGCTGTGTGATAGAAATGATTTGGCAAATAAAGCTGCTTCACAGTGAATACATTGCTACTGACAAAGCATCCTGGAATCCAACTCTTAAAAAAAGAGCAGAAGCTTGAAATCTCCCACCTGTTGGTTCTGTGGATCTTGGTCTGCTCTCGGTCACAAGGGAGGTAACTTCATTTCTGGCCAGCTCCCTTCATGCAAGGATTGCTCCCAGTCCTATGCCAGAATGATACCCTCCATGTAAATCCCTCTTTTCTACTGCCTGTGTTGGGAGAATTGGTGTTCCAGCTACCTGTGTGTTCTCTTCCTATAGAGTGGTGGAAATCCCAGTCCTTGTGGGAAGACTCCTTCTGTGTGTGGGAGAATCAAGTGTCAGAGATGACCTCTGAGAATCTGACTTTTAGTCTGCTGTTGTCATCCACCCCAGCAGCAAAACTGCTCTAATTCAGTATGGAGAATGTTGCAACAAGAATCGTATTCTAAAATGATTACAAGATGGAGTTCACAAAATAAAGATGACATTTGATGACAAGATACATCTCCTGATGTAGAACCATCAGGAATTAGAATTGGATTGCATGCATAGGGTCTCTAGGTGAGGAGGGATGTGACTTTCCCCATCTACTTTTTCAAGTTTTTGCTGGGTACTTTTCCCTTTTACTGAAGATGCTGGGGAATAAGGTTAGATAAGACATAGCAAATTCCAGCTCCTGCAAAGGTGGCCCCTAGTTTTATTGTTCTTCTTTGGGACTTGAAGGGGGTCTCCACTGCTGCCAGAAGCAGGAAATTTGCTGTGAATGTTCTTTTCTTCCTCTAATGCCCCTATCATTGTTCCTGGAAGGCAGGAGGTTTCCTGCTCTACCCTGTTAATTGCTGACACTGAACTGTAATGGATTCTCAAGAGGTGCTCATGTTTTTTTTTTTTTAGCTGTCTTGTAAGTGCACAGTGTAAAGGGGGATTTCCTACCCCATGTAACTGATAAGCAAAACTAGGGAGCCAGCTGTGCTAATTTCTTTTTGGTTTCCTTCCTAAGTATCCTGATCTACTAATCAAAGTGAGTAGGAGGGTCATTTCTTGTGAGAAAAAATTAGGTGTTTTCTGGTTTGAGTGAAATGAATAAACCCAGCTCTACAACTCAAGTTTGCAAATGTCATGAGACCCCAGTTCAAGAGATCATCCCAGTTGCATAAGCCTACTATGAAGGGTCTGGTATTTCCTACAACTTTCTCTTCCAAGAGGGAGGAAGCAGGAAGGATCTTTAGAAGTGGTATCTAGGCAAGAGGAAAGAGAGAAACATTTTCTCCCTTGATTATGGAGTAGGTTCTTTCATGAATAGCTGTTAACTGCTGGATTCATTTCAGGTATTCTGGTGTGTAGGGAGCTTCTGTACCCTGCTTTATCCTGCTGTTATTATTTCTGTAGTATGCACAGACAGCTTTTCCTAAATGTACCTTGCACGTGGGCTCTTCCCTCCCTGAGGCAGAAGTATTCTGAGGTGGAGCCTGAAATGCCTTGCCTAGGGCTTGGTAGTCACAGGGCTGGGAGGGAGGCTTTGAGCACCTTGTCACTCTTCTCTGGCTGCTCAGGTGCTGTGCTGAAGAGGTTCAGCTTTGCCTGCTCTTTCCCCTGTGGACGCACAATTCTTCTGCCCTGTTTAGTGCAGTTCCTTCTGCAGAGGTGTGTCAACCACTTCTCAGGGGCTCTGCAGTCCTACAGGACATTTTTTTCATCTGACAGTACTCTAAATGGCAGTTTTCATCCCTTGTTTGTGACTTTACTGGTTGATCATTAATAGGTTTGCTGTTCCTTGTTGTACTGAATTTCTAGAACGGGTAATGCCACTTTGTCTCTCAAAATTACCCACTCAAAAAAAAGAAGTGGCATCTCCCCAGTCTGTCTTTTGTAATAGACTAATCTAGTGTTGAACCTGGAAAAGTATTATTTCAGGAATGGTTTTCTTCTATCAATTTACCACCTGTAGTTGCTTGATACCTTCCCAAGCAGCACTGAGCCGAAGTTGCCATTGGACCATTTATTGTTGTAAACAGCAAACCAAGGGATAGAGTTCTGTATTTAGTGTCTCTAGGGAATGTGGTGCCTTTTGAGTTTGTATTAGGAATGGCTTTCTTTGCAGTTCAGTGATGGAAGTTCATTTTAAATAAAAACTGGAATTCTACCAAGGTAGGTGGTGTGGGCACCCTCCCTTGTCACAGAAGGCTTTGTCCCAGCCACTGATACTGAGCTTACAGCCCCCCAGCTATTGTTGGTCTGTCTGTACAAATGAAGTCTTATGGCTTGGGGTAACACGATTGAATGTTTGTTTTCTCCTTTATACTTGAATTGTGTGAGTTTCAAAATGACTGTAAGATTAGTGCTTGTCTTACTCCTGAATGTTGCTAGAAGGATGATGTGATATTACTGCTTTTTCACCATCATTAGAATGAGTTACAGTGACTTCATGTTCTTCTGTGTTACCTGTCAAATAGGGGAATTTTGTGAGCTCCATTATCCATGGATCAGTCAGGCTTTGGGGCTTTCTGTGGCTTGTAGAGCATGCTCAAAGTTTAATCTGGAAGTCTGAAGGACGGAACAAGCACTGCCATCAGTTCTGTGCTTCCCAGAACCTTTTGGTGTCCTTTGTGACTCTTAAATCCCAGCTGAGATGAACTCTAGGTGGGAGTGGTTGGTCAGAGAAGCAAAATCTTTTAAGTATGTTTCCCCCTTCATCTGTTCCTGAAGTAAGTAAGGCAAAAACCCAGCTGCTACAGCATTTCAGTACTGAATTTATCAGAAGGCAAATAGCTAATCTTTCCTTGGAGAATTAACACAAAGGAAGGAAGCCAAACATACTTAATTGGAAAAGTCATGATATTGAGCAATGTTTGTTCTCTTTTTCAGCTTGCTTTATGAATGTCATAATGAGTTGCATCGATGAAGTGGTTATAGGAAATACAACTGTATTGGATGTAGATCTTTTTCCTTGCCCCTTCAATCTGAGAACCAGCCATATGTGGAATTTTTATGTAGAAGCAGTAACAAACCAATGTTAAATATGCTCTGTGCGTAGCTTTTATCACTTCTACAGTGCTGGCAAGCTCCTTCATCCCTGAAATAAAATCCCTAATAAAACAGAAAATTTCCAAGTACTGGTCTGGTGAAGGGAGTCAAGTCTGCCCTGTGAGCTTTCTTTAAGTGTGACTTGCCCCACAGACTGCTAACAATAAGTACCAGTTCTGAGGTTTTGTGACAATTTATCTGTCAGGGAAGGCTGAACAAATGTCAACACTTGGGCTGTAGCAAATGACTCACAGGCAGCCTCATTCATTGTCTCACAGTTACTTGAAATTGCATCTCGGCTAATCCCAGTCTTGCTATGCCAGCACTTAACATGTATTTTCTCATACCCTCTTGAAGAGCAGAACAGAACCCTCTAAGCTGTTTCTGGTTTGCTTCCAGGTGAATCATGATTCCAGTCACTGAGCTGCGCTACTTCGCTGACACTCAGCCAGCCTATCGCATCCTGAAGCCATGGTGGGACGTCTTCACTGACTACATTTCCATAGTGATGCTGATGATCGCCGTGTTTGGAGGGACGCTCCAGGTCACCCAGGACAAAATGATTTGTTTGCCCTGTAAATGGGTTACCAAAGACTCTTGCAATGACTCTGTCAGGGGGTGGACAGCGGCAGCCCCGGAGCGTACCTACTACAACACTAGTCTTGTTCCCTCTGCTGATTCGGGGCCTACGGGGATCCGATACGATCTGGACCGGCACCAGTACAACTACGTGGATGCGGTGTGTTACGAGAACCGCCTTCACTGGTTTGCCAAGTATTTTCCTTACCTAGTGCTGCTACATACCCTCATCTTCCTGGCTTGTAGCAACTTCTGGTTCAAGTTCCCAAGGACCAGCTCCAAGCTGGAGCATTTTGTGTCTATTTTGCTTAAGTGTTTTGACTCTCCATGGACAACGAGAGCATTGTCTGAGACAGTGGTGGAAGAGAGTGATACCAAACCAGCATTTGGGAAAATGAATGGCTCCATGGACAAGAAATCCTCCACAGTCAGTGAGGATGTGGAAGCCACTGTTCCCATGCTGCAGAGAACAAAGTCTCGGATTGAGCAAGGGATTGTGGACAGGTCTGAGACGGGTGTCTTGGACAAAAAGGAAGGTGAGCAAGCCAAAGCACTCTTTGAGAAAGTGAAGAAGTTCCGTACTCATGTGGAAGAGGGAGACATAGTTTATCGCCTGTACATGAGACAGACCATAATCAAAGTAATCAAGTTCATTCTGATAATTTGCTATACTGTGTACTATGTCAACAACATAACGTTTGATGTAGACTGTAAAGTGGACATTGAGAGCTTGACTGGCTACAGGATGTACCGCTGTGCTCATCCTTTGGCCACTCTCTTCAAGATCTTGGCCTCTTTCTACATCAGTCTGGTGATTTTCTATGGTTTGATCTGCATGTACACACTGTGGTGGATGTTGAGGCGGTCGCTCAAGAAATACTCCTTTGAGTCCATCCGGGAGGAGAGCAGTTACAGTGACATTCCTGATGTGAAAAATGACTTTGCTTTTATGCTCCATCTGATTGATCAGTACGACCCTCTCTACTCCAAGCGCTTTGCTGTCTTTCTGTCAGAGGTGAGTGAGAACAAATTGCGGCAGCTGAACCTCAACAATGAGTGGACTTTGGAGAAACTACGCCAGAGGATCACCAAAAACTCTCAGGATAAGCTGGAATTGCATCTTTTCATGTTGAGTGGCATTCCTGACACAGTCTTTGACCTCATTGAGTTGGAGGTCTTGAAGCTGGAGCTTATCCCTGATGTCACTATTCCCCCCAGCATTGCTCAGCTCACCAGCCTTAAGGAACTGTGGCTCTACCACACAGCTGCCAAAATTGAGGCCCCAGCCCTTGCCTTCTTGAGGGAGAATTTGAAATCTCTCCACATCAAGTTCACAGACATTAAGGAAATTCCTCTTTGGATTTATAGCTTGAAGACACTAGAGGAGCTTCACCTGACAGGGAATTTGAGCGCTGAAAACAACCGGTACATTGTGATAGATGGACTGAGGGAGCTGAAGAGACTGAAGGTGTTGAGGATGAAGAGTAACCTCACCAAGCTGCCGCAGGTGGTGACAGATGTTGGTGTGCATCTTCAGAAGCTTTCCATCAACAATGAGGGCACCAAGCTCATTGTCCTCAACAGCCTTAAGAAGATGGTCAACCTGACAGAGCTTGAGCTGATCCGGTGTGACTTGGAACGCATTCCTCACTCTATCTTTAGCCTCCACAATCTGCAGGAAATAGATCTGAAGGACAACAACCTAAAGACCATTGAGGAAATCATCAGCTTCCAGCACTTACATCGTCTCACTTGCCTTAAATTGTGGTACAACCACATTGCCTACATCCCCATGCAGATAGGCAACCTGACCAACTTGGAACGCCTTTACCTGAACCGTAACAAGATAGAAAAGATCCCTACCCAGCTCTTCTATTGCCGAAAACTTCGGTACTTGGATCTCAGCCACAACAACTTAACCTTCATACCACCAGACGTTGGACTTCTTCAAAACCTGCAGAATCTGGCTGTGACAGCCAACAGGGTAAGTGAGCAAAGAGCTAAGTTGCTATGTGAGGAAATAGCACTGACACTTCTGTTATCTGTGTGATTAAACATGCTACAATGGTCTGTGGATACGACTGGCACTGCTTTTCTGTCTCTCTGAGGGGTTTATCTAAGGCCAAACATTGCAGATAGCTCCAGGGCAAGCCTGTCTTCCAAGAGCCCTTGTTCTGTTGCGTTTCCTCTATTAACAGTGAGACTACTTCCAAGTGCCAATTGGAGGCTGTTTAGAAACCCTACAAGTCAGTTGTTTCTCTGCAGTTGGAAGCATGTAGTCTCTAGACTGACATTTTGGTCCTAAAATGGAGATCTGAGAAACTGTAGTCTTAATCTAAAACTATGTTCTTAAACCTCTCTTCTTCAGACATGTACATATACTATGGGAATATGCAGGGAATGCCTGTCTGTGGCTTACAGCTTTCCTTAGAGTACTTTGCATTTGCAGGGAGTGCTCCATAGTTTGTTCTTGTAAACATGTGCTTTTTGTTTCAGTCTAAGTGCAGGGCAGATTACAGAGGATGACCAAGTGCCTGATTACCACAAGCTGTTTCTTAGCTTGTGTTGGAGGGTGTTTATTTGCTTAAACCAAACTATAGCCATGTCTAGTTTTTTGTTCCTTTGTTTAAGACTTAAGGAGACTTCATTTACCATGTCTGACAAAGTTGAAACTCTCATTCATTCTATCTGCAAATTCCTGGGAGACTCTCTTTTTCCCTTTGAGTTTATTATCACCTAAAGTTGAAAGAGCCTCTAACATAAGTACAAATTGCAGTCAGACATAATTAAGTGCTTCTGGGTTCTTCTGGGACCAAGCAGAATTGTCCTGGAGCAGTGCTAGTTTTCACTGTCATACATCAAGGTCCTTCCTGCTATTGGCAAGATCTGTTCCTGGCTGAACAATGCCAGATTGCTTGTGAGAGACACAGAGCAGCTTGAGTGTGGTTTGGCTTTTCACAGAAGTGCTCTCAAATCAAGTATTTAATTGCTAATGCATTTCAGTACTAGACAGAGTTCCTAAAACTTCAGCTGCATTTTGAGGTTAGCGTCTGAAAGCTTGTGCTTCTGCAGAGTAGGGGCAGTCATTCAGCAATTCCAGCTGAACAGCTGCTCACTGGGATTTCCTGGCACTGGAGGGTTGTGCATCTATTTGTGTGGGTGGCTGAAGCTCTAGTAAACTTTGTGGTATATTACTGTTCAGAACTTAGATAATTCTGCACCATTTGCCTTCTGGCAGCCTTCCTAGCACAGCTTCGCAAGGGTTAATCTGCAGTGTATCCTCCGCAGTTTTGGGGTGGAGCATTCCTTGGATGAGAGGAATTAGAGGTGGCTCCATTTCCTGCAGCACGGTGTGGCACCACCCATTTCTCTCTGGAAAAAAAACATGCTACAGGAAAGCTGGAGAAACAAAAGGTGGTGAGGACCCAATGGAACAGCCAACCTGCTTGTGTCCTCTGCAGGTACCTGGGCAAGCAGAATTACACTGGGGCTCTGACAGCCTGGTAACTCCCAGTAAACAGCAAGAAACATGAGGACTGGTAGACTGGCACTTCCCAAGGCCAGGAATTGTCTCAAATGGCCTCTCCTAGCTCAGCAGTCTTAGTAAATAGAGACTTCTGGAGTTGGCTGGCACTACTGTCCCATTCTGGAAAGCAGGCTGTTATAACACATTGCTTCCTTCCTAAACCAATACTTGTTCCTCAAATAACTATTATTTTCAAGAGTCTGTGATCATATGTTGCTGTGTGCAAAACACTCCAGTGCCAGTAACAATGACTGCCTTGAATAGTCTCTAATTGGTCTGGTTTCATCTTGGCTTTTCCTTAGACTCCTTCTCATTCAGAACGGTTTACAGGCAAATTTAACCTTGAATGATATAATACATAATTTGAGTTTTAGAAAAGTCATGTTTGCTTTTAAAGACAAATGATAGGCTCCAAGCTGAGACTTCTTATTAAGGGGAGAATCCTGAGGTGCTGCATTTAGTTTCTAGCCTAGTGTTTGCTAAATCTTAGCCATAGAAAGAAATTCTTTGGGAGGATTGGACTATTACAAGGATTTGCTAGAAATAAACCTTATTAAATTAGTGATTCATGGTTACCTGAAGGTGGTTCTGGGTAAGCTAACAGCTGGTGGCTTCATTTTTATTGTTGTATCTTGGCACTGTAAAAAGTCCCTGTGACCTGGAGCCTAAAAACGTTTCACAGCCCTACAGAAATGATGGAAGAAGAGTCCCAGGTCTCAAGGCCAGGAGGTTGTACCCGTGTAGCCTCTGCTCATCTTACAGCCCAACTAGAAGTCTTGATTAAATCCAGTCTTTGTTCAGTCAACTTTGTAATGTCTGTAGAATGGCTTCTTAAAGCAAAGGAACTGAGATCCAACGGCAGAATAAAGGATTTGGGATGGAAAGAACCCAATACAGATGGAAACATGTGACAGTATAGGCCAGCTGTGAGCAGGTTTCTGGTCCTCTAATCCTGGTCTTGGAGACAGTATCTGCTTTAGCCACCATCACTGGTGATCTCTTGTAACTAGTGCAGTGTCTGAAAGTGGAATCCATACAATCATTGTGCTGGAGGCACCCAAAACAGGGAGCTCAGAAAGCAGGAGCTCATTTAAGGGAGAAGTGGATGATTGAAAACAATGACTCTAAACCTTGGAGCATCATGTTGGTTTGTTGGTCACTTATGAAAGTGTGTCTGTGTTTGCTGGTGACTTTGCCTATGGTGATTTCTTTATTTCAGATTGAGAGTCTCCCACCAGAGCTGTTCCAGTGCAGGAAGCTGAGAACCTTGAACCTGGGCAACAACGTGCTGCAGTCACTGCCCTCCCGGGTGGGAGAGCTGATGAACCTGTCGCAGATAGAGCTGCGAGGGAACCGCCTGGAGTGCTTGCCCGTGGAGCTGGGAGAGTGCCCGCTGCTGAAACGCAGTGGGCTCGTGGTGGAGGAGGACCTGTTCAACACCCTGCCCTTGGAAGTCAAAGAACGCCTGTGGAGGGCAGACAAAGAGCAAGCTTGAGCCCCTGAGAAAAGGGAAAAGCCTCTGATCAACTAGAAGGAAGCAAAAGGCCATTTCAGTCCCCTTTCACCCAGATGCTCCCCTTTCTCCACTCCAATCACTGTCAGACTGGCCAAGGAGTCCTTGACAAACATGACTCTGAATGAGTCAGCTTCTTGCCTCAGATGCAGGATGGGGGAGGCTTGGGATCAGGATGAGGATCAAGACAGATTAATTGGCCTCTGAGCAGGGCCTGGGGGAAATTAGAGGTGTTACTGTTCTTCTGGACAGGAATTGGGGTGGGGTGGATGCTGCTGGTGAGAAGAAATGACCTTTGAATGGAGGAGAAAATTAATGTGGGGGTTGCTGCATTGCCCCTGATAGGGCTTATGTGTGTCAGGGACTGAGGGAGTCCAGTGTCCTGCAAGCAGGGATCAAGAGACAAGGAAACCTCTTGGAGGAAACCTCTTGAACCTCCATCTCTGTGACAGCTGGTACTGCTCCCCTCTGACTCAGGTTCAGTCAGTGAGGCCCCAGATTGGGGTGGGATAGGACACAGACAGCTGATTTTATCTAGATGCTGGCATTAGGGTTTGGGAGATAAAAAACTTGCAGCTGCTTGAAGGCAGAGGTTTTTTTTTAATTAATTTTCTTTCCCCTTTGCACACTCCCCACCTTGTCCTGTGCCCCTTGAGAAGGAACCAAACTATCTGCTCCTTTAAGATTGCACTACTGTAATGGTTTCAAGTCACTTATGCGGGTGAGTAGATCACAGCATCCTTCTCCAGCTGATGTCCTGGAGGCACTGACTGACAATTCCAGAGCTTTAGCCTGTTCTGCAATGGATGGTTATATTGCAAGTGGGAGATCTGGATAAAAAGCAGTTGGACTGTCTAATCTATTCTCTCAGAAGCATTGAGTTGCTTCAGGATCTGGCTGTTAGTTCCAAGCTATTTTTTTAATTGCATATCAAGTAGGAATGTACAACTGGCCAGTGTGTCAGGGACTCTCATGGGGTTGGAGAGGAAATTTGGGTTTCCTCTGCACCTCTTGTCCCCCATCCTGCCTCCCCCCACAATTAAGTTGTTAAATTAAGTTGTTCAATGCTCTGCCAGTGTTTTTCATGGATGCAGTCTAGAGAGCTGCTTGATTGTGCTCTTCTGTTATTCCCCTCACTTTAACAGCTGTCAGTTCCTGTTATACCTCTTGACCTGAATAAGAGGCTAATGCTGATTGAACCTGGTGCTGGAAAAGAAACCTTGTCCTCCTGTTTCTTCCCCTTTTCATTCCCTCAGTGTTAACGAGGAGAATGAGAATCCTCTGTGGACTGAGCTCTTCTGGCTTCCTGGAACAGAGCATCCTTTACTGAAACAAGTTTGACCTGTTTGGTGGATAATGTGTAACAGTTACTGATAATCATGTCCTTAAGGTGGGCTGGTTAAGATGCCTCCAGGAAACAAAGGTCTGCACTTGTCCATCAGAAGGAAGAGGAGGTGCCTGGACCTACAGGTCCTGGTTGTAACATTCTGCATCAGACCAACAGGTTGGCTCCAAGGTGCAGTGCTGCAAGCTGGGGCATGAGAAGTTTGGAGGCCTCCCATGTGTACAAAAGGGGAAGCTACATCCAGCTCCAGAGTGATTCCTGACAAGCTGCCAGCGAGTGCCCTGGCTTAGTGGATTGTGGTGATCCTGTGGATGTTGGGGCAATAAGGCATAGTGTGGCTGTCTTCATCAGATGTAAGATATGAAATATATATATATACTAAATATGCTGAAACCATGAACAATGTTAACTGGACTCTGGATTTATTGGTGTTCAGATGCTTAAATAAAGCTACATTAAAATCAGGAGATCTGTTTATAAAACTGCTTTTAAGAAAAATGTAAATCTTGCTTCCTTTAGTCTATTCATTATGAAAAGTCTAAACAGCCCAGGGGGTAATATAATTAAATCTCCATCTGGGAGGCAAGGTACTGTAAAAGCTTTTCTGGCTTCTAATAGGGTTAGTGTCTTGAAATTGTGTTAGAGCTGGGGCCACAGCTGAAAGGATGGGGAAGGACTGATGCTGATTGGATTGTATTTGTATTTGCCTGAGCAGTTTGGATTGCAGAAAGGACAGAAATTGCTAGGTGGGCTTTGCTTCTTGAGTAAAGCAGGAATGGCTTCAGACTTAGCTACAGAAATGCTGTTTTCCAGTCAGTTCCTGGGTGTGGGGGCTGTTTGGATGGTGAAGGAAACTTTTTTCCTTATTCTGTGCTAAAAGATAGCACTGGAGAGTAATGGCCACTGAATGGAGACTTGGACTCTGTTTGCTGTTCAAGGCCACTGGGTTTTATTGCAGATGTATTTTAGACCAGGCAGGGCTGAAAGGGCAAAGCACCTCCTGGGAGTTTCACCTGGCTCACAGGAGCAGTGAGATTTCTCCAGGATGTCTAGACTGGAGATGAGTGCTTTGACTCTTGATTCCTGGTGTGGTCTTAGTTATACAATCTAAGCTTTGCCCAGCTGGGTTAGAGTTTCTATAAGCAGCTCCTGAAAGTGTGCTGCAGTGCTTCTAGAAGCTTGCACCCCTCCTGAACAGCTCTGTATCCCAGCAGGATGGGTGAACAACAGGCTGTTCTGCCAGAAGGGAGGAACTGCCTCCGACTCCTGATCAAGTCACAGTGCTGTGCTCCTGCTGCTTCTTGAGTAGAGATTGCCCTGGGCTTGAGGTGTGCAAAGCAATTGTGAGACAGGCTGGTATTGATTATGGCATGAAAACACCAGCTTTGTGCTGCTTTTGCAATAGTCCAAGCTTAACTCTTTTGGTTATGGCTGCTGGGGCTGGAGAGCTCCCTGTGTGGCAAAATGGGGATGAGCAGTCTGATAATGTTTTGTACCAGAAACACAGGTGGCACAAAGACACTGTCACTCTGAAAGACAGCAATATCTGTTATTTACTTCTGATACGTGCTGCTTGGTCTCCCTTCTGATTCCAGAGTATCAGTCTTGTATGATGAGATGGAAAAAGCTTTAAAACTTCCAAGGATAGGCTCTAGACCTTGAGTCCTGAACATGTTTGACTGAGGACTGCTGCAAAACTCAACCCACAGCAGAGCGAGTCACTGCCCAAACTATTCTGGATTGCTCATTCTGTGAGGGATGACCTTACATCAACAATCCTTCCTCACTTGCAAGTATTCAGTCCATGAATATTCTGTATTTTCCTTTAAGTTTGTCAGACTGAAGCTTAGGGGGGTTTATTTCTGACACAGAACTGTGCATTCACAAAAAGCATTCAGTTTAAGCAGACAGTTACTGCCCTGGTCAGTGTCTTGTTCTCCTGACAGGCTTTTCAAAACAGTAGCAAATTAGATTATTAGCTGCTAAACCATACAGCAACTTGAATTAAACCCTCCTGTTTCCTTAATAGCACTTCTGAGCTGAACAAGTTCTTGGAGATCACAAGGATGCTCATCCCATCTTAGGGTTGAAGGTCAGTGACATGCACTTTACTTTTCCTGCTAAATACCCCAAAAAGTGTTAAGTTGCAATTATTTTGAGCCAGCTGAAAGGCAAGGAATACCAAACCTATTAAATGTGTGAAATTGTGCTGTACTCTGACACTATGCACTGGAATGTTAGCTGGAGTTGTTCTGTGTTTCAGATTACTTTCTGATTTTGTTATTTGATCCCCAGTTAATTCAGCAGTGGGAAGTAATTTACTCTGTCAGTCTTGAGTAGTTAAATAGCTGTTACAGGTATCTTTCATGATGTGCTGTTCTTTCAAATTAATTATCACTTCTTTTTAATATCCTACCTCATTTTTTATTTTTTCTTATTACCATTTACACACTCCATTTAGCTCACTCCATTTTAATTAAAATTCTTGGTATTCATTACTGTAAATAGTATTAAGTGGCTTTCTGTTGCTGAACCACATGAATTCCTCTTCTTTCTTTTTTCCCTCTAGCAATTGATTCTAGGAATTTTAAAAACAGTAACACATCCTTTACAGAGGGTGAGTTGCCTGGAAAAAAGTTTCAAATTGTATTGATTCCTAGGCTGTGACATTGTTTCCTTTCCTTTTTTCCTGCTTTAGAATGGAACTCACATGTTTTGAGTCCTTTGGATTTTTAAGCTTTTCTTTAGTCCTCCTTCAGGGGAGGAATAACCTTTTCCCCCCTCATCAATAGCTATGCCTTCTCTGGGGATCTGTTAATGTAACATCTCCCCAGAGGCACTTGCTCCCTGGAGTGTATTTGTAGCAGTTGCCTGCCTGAAGCCACCTCCTCCCTTGGATTCTTTTTCTTTCAACCATGGAGAGATTTCCCAACTTCTGGGGTGACTTCTCACTGCCAGGCAACATTGTCATGCTGTAGGCAGAATCACCTGCTCTGAAAGCCACCTAAGGTAAGGCTATGGGGATACTGACTAGTAAAATTATTGGTTCAAATTCACTTTTAAAATCTTTCTTCCATTTTAACCCTACTGTTTGGCCACAGTGGATAATGTACTTTTCTTGAGCATGTGCCAAAACTGAGTGAGTTTTCTTTCCTACCTCATTCTAACAGTGTACAAAGCACAACTGGAATGGGGCAGGATTATTAAAGTTTGATTCAGACCTTTCTCTCTCCATCTGTGGCAGTGGGTTAATATTCAACTGCTTTGGGAGTATAAAATCTTCCAGGAATCTCATCTTCAAAATCCAGTTTCAAAAGTAGCAGCACTTGAATTGCTGGACCCCAATGGCAAAGGTGAACTTCCTGTGAGTTCACACAAAGGCTTAATTTAGGATTCCTGGAATTTTCCATCCCTTCTTCCCTGTTTCCTTTAAAGGAATTTTATGGGACAATGGAAGAATTTTTCTGGAGGAGACTTAATGAGAAGGGGGCTACTGAGCCTGAGTCATCTTTACAGCTGACAAATGTGTCCGTTTCAATAAGGCACTACTCATGGCTTAAACATGGTGCACTCCCATTGTGTAAATGCACAAGCAGGGCTGTGGTTTGGCATCTGGGACCTGCAACTTGGTGTAACATTTCAGAATCATGACATTCACTTTGTACGTGGGATTGTTTGGGCAGCTGAGCAACAGCACCTTCCCCCTGAGCACTGAAGGCTGCTCTTGTTTGCTCTGAAAGACTTGTACAACTGGGCACTTCACCAGAATAAAAGTTTTAATTTGCATTTTCTTTCTATGTCTGCTTTCTTTGGTGTTTCCTGTGTATGAAAGCATTCAGCCTTCCATGATGTCACTTTTCAAAAGACAGATGTTAATAATTCCAGCTATTGTGTAGGGTTATTGGGTTGTTTTACTCATTACACAGGTCCTTGTGGATTCTGACAATCCTTTATGAATTTAGTGGACGTACAGAGAAAGAGGGGCTGCTCTGTGACAAGGTGAGGATGTGTCATGGATTGCACTATCACTTCAACAAGCGTCTGAAACAATTTCTGAATTTAAGACTGTTAGCGTTTGTACAGTCTATAGAAGTCCAGTTGGGTTTTCAAGCTATGCACATGGCTCTCCTTCCATAGGAAAGGGAGAGGGAATGAAGGCAATGGAAACAACTGCCTCTTGCCATAGGAATTGTCTTCAGACTGGTAAATTATTTCAGTATTGCCTTCCCCATGGGCTCCTTAACTGGAAATGCTGGCAGATAGTGTCCTTCCCAATTCATGATGTGTTGCAGAGAATCAGCCTGTGACTTGCAAAGAAAATTTGAGTTTCTCTGCAGCTCTTTTGTTGTGTAGAAAGGTTTTTCTCTTTGTGTTTTGCCTTCCCTCACTTCCTTTGTCCGTGACTACTTGACCACAGTGACATTGGCCCCACTTCAGACCAAGAATGTAAGCAGGCTTTGGAACAGGTGAGTGGGTGTTTGTAATGCTGCTTATTTATGAGTTTTAATGAAATGCAGGACTGAACCAGGAAAGGAGAGGACAAAATGCCCCTTGTCATCTAAGGCTCACCTGGACCTCAGCTCCTTTTGGCAAGGATTTACCTGCTGTTCGAGGAGCTGAGGAAGCCATGCTTCCTTTGTTCCTTGTTTCTCATTAAATATTCTGTCACTTGTTGCTGATCGTATCAAAGACTTCAGGAGAAGTGAGGTGGTCCAGTGGAAATTTTTCCTCCCTGATAACCCTGGCAGCTCCACAGCAGCAGTTTTGGTGTGAGTGCTGAGCTGCTTGAGCTGGCTTGGCTCCAAATAGCTTCAACAGGAATCTTTATTGAGAAGGAAATGGGGACAATTGTGCCAGTCCAAAAGGCATTTGAAACACTTGATCTGTACCTTTCCTAGAGACATGGGATGGGTTTTGACAGCCTCCAATGGAGTTTGCCAGAGGTTTTCTTGCAGAGCTGGCAGGAGAAAATGTTGAGTCTGCAAAAAGCTCTTGGAGGGGGGGGAGGAAGGGAAGGAAAAGGAGCCATTTCCCAGTTTTGTCTAAGTACTGTCAACCTTCCTATGTAAACTTACTGGGTGAGAGGGCTTTACAACAGTGGCATCCTTCTCTTTGACTTTTTTTGGGCATTGTGTGGCTGGAGTGGTTTTCCTCTTTCTGAGCCTCAAAACAGAGGTATGGCTGAAGTGACAGAGAATGGGAGGACTCCTAAGGGCAGACATGGAAAGCTCCTGGAACCAGGATGGGTTTTACCTCCTGGCAGTTGCTGCATTGTTTGCTGTGATCTGCTGTTTCTATTGCTCAAAACATTCCATGGAACAGGAAAACTGTGGTTTGCTGGCTGTGGCACGAACCAAAACAGCCTCTGGAGTCACCGTGTGTGCGTAAGGATGGGGAGTGGAGAAGGTGACGTGATAAATTGCTGGGAAAAACCACGGTGTGTGGGAAAGAGAAGGACATGACACAGCCGTGACGGAGAGGGACTAAGGAGTGGCATGGGAGTGTTTTCCAGGAGTGTCTCTCCAGGATTGCTGCCTCCCGGGGAGGGGTGAGCTGGGTCACACCAACTTGCAGGCAACAGCCTACAGCTGGTTTTTTTTCCTCACTGGTCACGCATTTTCCCTAAAAACTTTTCCATTCCATCAGTTGGTGAGAGATTAAGAGGAAGAAGGAACTACTGGAATATTTTTTTGAGCTCTGCAACGTTGGAGACTGATTATTTTTTTCCCCTCCTCCAGGTTTGTAGCCCAGTGATTAAAGTCTCTGGCAAAATTCGGCTTTTTAAGCTACTAAATTCATATCCTCCTGTGTACAGGGAAAAGCCTGAAAACAAGTTAAACCCCTAATTTCCTCTTTATTAAAAAAAAAAAAAAACAACCAAATTTGAATAACGTGTGGAGGAATTTTATCCACAATCAGCTCCCTTACAGAATAGAAAACTTAATTTTTTTCAAACAACCTCTCTCTAAATGGATTTTCAGTTGCTGGGATATGAACACTTTTTTGTGAGCATTTTGCATTCCTTCCTTTTGTTGGGTTTTCCTTTGGCTGGGTGAGTGATGCAAGAACCCGCCCCCATGGTGTTATTTTTGTGGAGTGATGCTGCAAGGATGTTTTCGGTGTTTCCTGGAGGAGCCAAACACATTTTCTTTCAGAGAGAAAAGCCTTCCCCAGGGATTCCCGATGGGAGGGATTGTTGGCTGAGAGCGCCACCGCTGGGCTGGCGGCTGTTCCTCCCTCTCTGCCTTTCAGACCCACTTTCTGCATTTTTGCTCTCTGGTTTGGACTTTGGGTGGATTTGGCTTTCCTTATTTGTAAATATTACATGGACTTCTGGAGCTGCAGGAGAGTGAGCCGAGCAAGTGAAGGTGTAAATTGCTAAAAACCAGCTGTGAATGAAAATAGCAGAAGTATTCTCTGTGGGTTTTACCAAACCCTCAGTGAAAGCTCTTTACCAGCCTTTAGTCTGTTTGTCACCTCCTGGGTTGTGGAGCCTTTTCAGGGGATTTGTGGAAGTGCTGGCAGGACTCACTGACTGAGCGAAAAGACCCTGAATCAGTACTTTAAATTTGTTCTGAGACATCTTGATCTTCACACTTGAATCTTATTTTAAACCCACCCCCCCCATCTTATTTACCCCTGCAGTTACCAGTTTATCTGCTCTAGTTTTAAACCTGAGTTATCAATTAAAAGTGATTCCTCCTTGGAGCTAAGATGTTCATCAAGTTTGTGATTACACTTGAATAGAAAATTTCTGCTTGCTTTGTCAGCACCAAGAGCCAAAGCAAAACTCTGCAGTCCTGAATGTCCCTGCCAAGGAACAAAGAGCCGGCGATGGGGACAAAAATCTCTGGAGCTGTGCAAGAGTCCAACTGCCCAGTGCTGGCTTTTATCACATGCTGGGACAAGGATCACGTGGAGAGGCGGGGAGTCGGCCCTGCAGAGCCCGGGTGGCATCGTGGTTTTGGTGGTGGGATCTGGGGAGCTCCTGCCGCGATGGCATCCGTGACCCAGCAGCAGATCCAGAAGGTAAGGAGCTGCTCTGCGGGGAGGGAGCGTGTCCAGAGTGCAGGCAGGTGTGTAAGACACAGTCACTGCCACTTAACCTGTCAGCTCCAGCAAAGATCTGCTTTACAAACACGTTTTATTCTCCTCAGCTTCCTGTATTACGTTAATTTTAGTGTGTGAATGTCATGCAAATTCTTCCAGGGACAGCTTGTCCCACAGAGCTCTTGGAGGGATTTCTCCTGTGCCCCTTCTGTCTGTGCTGCTCGGCTCTCATCCCTGAACTCGAAATCTTCCTGGCAAAGGATAATCTCCAGGGTATTCTATATAAAGAAACTGAGTTCACTGCCAGCAGAGTTCTTTTTGTAAAGGACTGTGTAGTGAACTGTGAGAAATCACCCAGGGATTTTTTTCCTTAGAGAGAGCAAAGCTTTCCAGCTTGTAAAGGAATCTCATTCTGATTTGGCACACAGGTATGACTGCCCTGTTTGTGTTAGTGGGCTTGGTAGTTTAATAGCTGCTGGTTACAGGTCTTACATAAGATATCCCTGAACCACAAAAGGCTCTAGTGATGAGATCTCTGCTTTGTATAGACTGAGGGATTGAGATAGATCGTTCTTAACTGTTTGGAATTTCAGCCTCTTAATGAATCTTTTGCAACAGAAGCCCCTCCTGAAATTAAAAATTAAGAACATGCTGCTTGGCTGCAGAGCTGGAGCTGGGATGCTTTTCACCCTGTAAAGGGCCAGAACTGTTTTCTCTTGCTTTGTGCTGCTTCCCCCGAGGACTCTGGGGACGAGCAGTCACTCCGTCTCTTCCAGTTCCACAAGGATGGCTTCCTCGTCCTGGAGCAGTTTTTCAGCGCGGAGGAGTGCGACAGCATGAGGAGCCAGATCGGGAGGATGGTGGCGGGGATGGAGGTGCCGCCGCACTGCCGCACCGCCTTCTCCACCAGGCAGGAGGAGCAGCTCCAGGAACAGGTACCGAGAAGGGCAGGCTGCCCCCGCTGGAGCCCTGGGAGGAGGAAGGGAAAAAGGCAAATTGCTAATCAGGGTTCACACTGGGGGAACATGACTCTTCCTTCTAACCGAGCATAACACCGTGAGAGGAATTTGCTCTCCAGCTTTCGGCAAATGTTTGCCGGGGTCTTATCAAGAGCCTTATCAGTGTGTGGCTCTGCCGTGCTTTCAACCCCCGGTGGCCACAAGCAGCTCTCACAGATCACTTTGTACGTGTTCTGCAGACAGAAAACTGGTTGTTTTCCAGGCAGCCAGCATAAGAAAAGCAAGGGTAACCTCTATGTGAGAGGTTCTTGTAAAGCCCTGATCAGCACCAAGATGTGTAGTGTTGTGGAAAGCCTTTTTATGAGTGATTTTTCACTGTGTTTTGTTTATGCTGCGGCTTGGTGGGGAAAAGATGCAGGTGAGTGTTAATGCTTTGACTGAAGGTTCATTTATGTTTTTACAAGGATGCTTATCTTTACCGGGCTCTTATCCCTGGCAGGGTAGCTCGGATTATTTCCTAACCAGTGGAGACAAGATTAGATTCTTCTTTGAGAAAGGTGTTTTGGATGAGAAAGGTAAGCCCTGGCCCGAGTTAGCCACACGGAGGGGATGGGAAAAGGCTGAGTGAGGGATCAGGGACCAGTTTCCATCTCAAGGAATGATTCTTGCTTTGCAAACAATGTTAAATTATGGTTTTGTTTTGTAGGTAACTTCCTAGTTCCAAAGGAGAAGTCAGTCAGCAAGATTGGCCATGGTATGTTTAAAAGAGGGGGTTTGGAGAGGGATGGATGAAAGAGATGTGGTTTTCAGACATGAGGATTTCTCTGAATCTACTCACTGTACATAACTGTCTCTGCAACTCTCTCCATGCTGCCGCTCACTCTCTGCTCTCAGAGGACTGTATGTTCTGTTCCAATCCTTTTCAAAAACCCCTTCTCAGAGGTTTTTCAGTGATGAATAGCTCAGAGTCACTGACACGCGAAAGTTTGGACTTCAGCCCTTGGCTCTTTTATGGAAGAGATTTGCTCTAAAAATTTACCACCTGAAACTGGTGACATTCAGTACAGATCAAACTCTCTCCTGTGTCCTGTGCTGGGTTGCTGATGTTGACACTGCCCTCCCTCCTGTCACCAACACCTTTTCTTTACCCTTACTGGTCTGTTTGACCTATTTCCTCTCTCCCAGTTCCTGGACTTGCATTTTGATCCCTTTTGTTTTCAAACAATACGTGGAAAATGAGAGCAGGATTCCCTGTGCCTGTAAACGTGAACTTTGTTCAGACTAAACTTCACTACAGTTGGAAATTCAGTACTAAGACTTCTTGTTCTTTGGTTTCCTCAGAAAAACACTCTCCCCTTCCCAGGCCTGCTGCCACTCTGTCACACTTCAGCTTTTCCCCTCAGGGGAAGTGAAAACAACTGCGGTTTCCTGCTGACCCAGCAACTTAACAATTCAACAGCCTCTCTGGTGTTACTTTCTGTAATTACTCATTTTTGTCAAGTCTCATCCCTTGCTCGAGAGCAGCTCCTGCTGGACCCGGGCGTGTGTCCTCATGGCAAATCTGATCAGGATGAGCTGGAGGCACAACTCTGAGTCTTTGCTTTGTGGATTTGTCAAAGCTGGGTTGTAGCAGGTGTCTACACAAACACTCTGACCTGCTGGCTGGGGCTCTCTGAAGGGCACCAAAGATGAGTTCTAGCTCCTTTTTGCAGTACTGCACTTTTCTGGTAGGTTTTAAAAGGTGTGTTTTTAAAGGATGAATTCACCCATATGCCTCAGGGTCATGTGTAGTGGTTGTCACTTGTGTAATATAATAAATACTGAATCCCATAATATTCCATTTTGTTCACTCTGTTATACACTGGCTTTTATATGTGTGCAGTTTCTCGCCAGGGAGTGATAATATTTATGGTCTTTAATGATGATTGTACAACCTATAAGTGTTCTATCACCTTAGGTGTGATAAGCCACGTTTATCCATCTGGGAAGGGATGAAAGTTTCTGGCTGCAATTTATCCTGCTTGGCTGTGGTGTCTGCAGCTCATCACTGAGAGCTGCCACGTTCTCTTCTCTTCCTGAAATCTTCTGTCTGAGCCTTTTCTTTCCCCTTAGCTCTACATGCTTATGATCCTGTCTTCAAGCAAATCACCCACTCCTCCAAGGTGCAGGTGAGCTGTTACTGCTTCCTAGAATGGTCTGGGGGAAAAATAAAGTGCAGAGTAGTTAATTTTAGTTTTTCACACTCCCAGGGCAAGTAATTTTGTCAGTGAAAGGAAATTTAAGTATCTTCAAAGAATAATGTTAACTAGTGTGCAGAAAATATAAGTCTTGGAAAATTTTCTTGCAGGAACTGGGAAGAAAACTAGGCCTTGAGAGACCAGTAGTTGTGCAGAGCATGTATATCTTCAAGGTACAGTAATTCAAATTGTCTTGTCAGTCAAGAAATAAGACTCTGTTAGGTGAGAAGCTGTGAAACTTTTCACATATCACTTTTTTCTTTCTTTGCAGCAACCTGGCATTGGTGGTGAAGGTGAGATTTGTGTTATCTCTATATCACACTGTAGATAATGCTCCTTTAGGAAAGGAATATTGCCAGGGAAAAGCCTCAGAATCACACTTAAAGCTGTGAGTTTGGCTGTCCAAACCTTCTTAAAATAATCTTTGAAATCTACATTTTTTTCAGAAAAGTTTCTACATCACACGCAGCTTGAACAAAGAGCTGCTTTTACATTTGCAGCAGGCTGAAAGGTGGTATTTTCATGTAAGATTTAATGTGTGTGGTAGTTGGGTGGGCAGGGGGAGGGCTCTGAGTCAGGGAGATGCAACCCTGTAGTCCTTCTGGAGGAACTGAATGCCACTAAAGACCCCAATGACAGTCTCTCCTTGCAGTGACACCACACCAGGATGCCACCTTCCTGCACACAGAGCCTCTGGGCAGGATCCTGGGGTTCTGGATTGCCCTGGAAGATGCCACACAGGAGAATGGCTGTTTGTGGTTCATCCCTGGCTCTCACACCAGTAAGAGCACGTGTGTGACCACTGCTGGTCACCAGCACAGTTCTGCTTTTCCCCACCTCTAGAGCACACAGGGCAGCTTTAAACTTCTGCTCACCTAAAGATTCACTGAGTGAGTGTAACCATAGTGCTCTTCAGATTTTAAGCCACTCATTCCTCAAATCCTGGAGCCAGCTGTACTCATATCATGGTTCATGCTCCTATAGGAAGCACAAATGGACCAAAGGTTGGCTTTGCATAAGTGTGTGGCTATTTGTGTCCCCAGGGGTCTGTTGCAATGCACACAACAGGCCAGAAAGGCAAACAAAAGGCAGCTGTTTTATCTGTTTTTGCCACTGCTGGAAAATCCTAAATCTCTACTCAATGAAAAAGACCCCACCCAAATTACTAAGGAAAGTGTAAATACAGTGATAATAAAATTCCTATCTTTGCCAAGAGAAATCACTGATATTGTTCCTTTGCTGTGCAGAACGTAGCCAGGAGTTTAATTTTTGTGTGTTTGCTTGTTCTGTGGATTTGCAGATGGGATTACCCGGAGGATGGTCCGTGCAGCTTCGGGTGCCTCCACATGTGTGGAGTTTGTAGGCTCAGAGCCAGCCTATGATGACAAGCAGTTCATACCTCTGCCTGTAAGGAAAGGTACAAACAGCCCCAAACGTGGCACTTCACAGCTCAACAAAACACAAGAGAGCTAAAATCATATTTTAACCCTTGCACTGGAGCTCATCTTTTGGAAAACAGCAGTCCAGGTGGTTCTTTCCCACAGGTGGACTCATCCTCATCCATGGTGAGGTTGTCCATAAGAGTGAACTCAACAGCTCGGCGTTGTCTCGCCACGCGTTCACCTTCCACGTGATGGAGGCCAAAGGCACCACCTGGAGCAAAGAGAACTGGTAACGTTGTGATCCTCACAAGTGGCTGAGGAAATGGAAGCCTTTCCAATGCAGTAGTCAGGATAACTGTTGGGGGTCTTGCCTGTCACAGTTTGTTGGTAGTGCCTCAGTTGGTGTTGATTTCATACCTGCAGAGCTGGAACGGAGTCTGACGTTTTTCTTTCACCTCTTCTTCACTCCCTAGGCTCCAGCCAACTCCTGAGCTGCCTTTTCCATCGCTCTACACGTGAAGTTAGTGACTGGCTTGTGGAGTCAATAACTGATCAATGTTCCTTTGTGCTCATTCACGGTCTCTTTAAACACTGCCTTCACTAGATCAGCTCTCAATGTTGATTTATCCTCCTTCTCGAAACAAGGACCAATATTACAGCCCAAAACCTGCAGTGGACAGAAGCTTCTACTGCAGCAGGAGCCCTGTCAGTGTGACAGTAGTCACCCAGTCCTCTTGGTAAGGAAACACCTTCAGTCTTGAAAACAAACCAGTGAAGACCATTGCACCTTGTCTGGGACCACTTAGCAAATCTTTCTCCTTGCAGATACTCAGTATTTTCTTGTGTTTAAGAGCTTAAGTGTATTTCTTGGCTGTTTGATTCCAGCAATGCAGGTTGAAGACATTGTGGGGAGAAGTTTGATTTTTCACCCCTAGGTTTCTGTCCTATTGTTGGAGTAACAGTGATTTAAAACAACCTTCTTGTTGGCAAAATGAAACAGGAGGTCTGCTTTTTATAGTCAATCTTCTAAATACTCCTGGCAGGCTGTAGCTGAGTGTTTTATCTCTGGGTGTTGATTAAAAATGTGACAATTCTTAAAGATTCATGTTGAAATGATGGGAACAAAGAACCTCAATCAAACTCTTCACACTTAATAAAAAGACAGAAATTCTCCTTTTCATCTCCATCATCTTTTCTTTGAGGAAGACACAGTGTGACCTTCTCCTAACAGATGGGGACAGTGCAAAATTGTCTGGTGAGCAGCTGGAACTCTCAATATTCACAAGAACACTTTCTATCCCCTAAACATCACCAAACCCAAACCAACCAATAGCAAGGAATGTTTGTAAATGCCAGCTACATCCCAGGCAAGTTCCAGCCTGCATCCTGAACTGAAGAGAAGCTGTGTAGGTGTGATTTCACCAGCACTGCTGCAGTGGCAACACTGAGACAGGAGCCCAGTGTCACCAATGCAGGAATTACATCAGAGTAACCCGAAGGCTGCTGGCAGAGTGAACCCCTCAAATCTTACTGACTCATCCCTTTCAAAAGTAAATTGGGGAGCTGGGTTGTGGCAACAGCAGGAATGTTGAATGCAAAGTTTCTGCATCCAAAAACTACCTTTTCTACAATTGGTTTGGAAGCAGGGTGGAAGGAAAGCAAATTTCTCTACCTCTGGTGCAATTTATGATGTCAGTGGTGACAGAAGAAACTCAGGTTTTGTTTGTCTTTCCATGAGAGGAGTTAATAATTTAGAATTCTGCTGAGGAAGGATAGTTTATCCTGACTTGCACCACTACCTGCAGTGTGCAAAACCATCTACTTCAAGTGCATAAATAAAATGAAAAAAGCTGGATTGGGAGGCAGGATTTTTTGTTAAATGTGAAGGAAACAGCCCAGCAGTTACTGAGTTTGGTTTCCTACAGAGTATCTGACAATTTACTGTGTTATAGTAACCAACTCTAGCATCCTCAGACAAGCAGCACCAAATCCCAGGAGCCCTTCCCAGGCAGGAGGGTGAATTGGGCAATGCTGCCTCTCAGCTATTCCAGTCCCAGCTTGTTGCAGGGACACACAATCTTGGATTCTGGAGCCAATTCTGCTGACCCAGGGACTGCTTTCACTCCACCCCTGGTCTTATGCTCCCTCCCAAGACATGGTCTGAGCTACAGGGCTGCAGGACAGTGTTGTGTAAGGTACCTTGGACAGCCCCCAGACTGTTCCCAAAAGTGAATTAAAAAAGGGTCAGAAGTGAACTTCATGATGCAAACTGGAATCCTGGAATGACAATCTCGTGCTTGGACACATTCCTGGAGCCAGGAAGAGGCAGGGAGGACACTTTGTGTTTTGTTCTAATGGACACTTGGCAAACCAGTGAGAGGAGACTGTTGATACAGAAGGGTTTCATACACAGAAATGAAGTGGCTTTTTTGGCCACAAAATGGTAGCTGTTATTTTAATTAAATGGATAGAATTCAGTGGCTTTAGTCAATTTGTTGACAGAAGCATTTTTATAAATTATTTGATTAAAGATCAAATAATGAAAAAATATGAAAAGTAGGAAAGTGTAACAGTAGAAAATTTTATTGACTTCAACAGATTTTTTGCTTTCAGGATTAATGTGTAATTAGTTTTAGCCATGACTTTGCTTAATTTCCCCCCCATATTCATTCCAAATTAATTTTGAGATTGAATCTTGAGAAAGATAAACCATTTTTCTTGCTGAAGCAAACCTGAGGGCTAAAGATTCACTGTTCTTATTAGTATGGAATGAGCAGTGTCTGACATTCCCAACCCTCCACCACCCACCCTGGATAAACTCAGCTGTGGCAGCTACTGATCTTGGGGCTGTGTTTGTGCATGGTGGTGTGGTTTTGGCTCTTGCTGATGAGGACTGGACACTTGTACCTGGTTCCTGTGCCCACCCTCACTATCAAACAAACATGCTTCACATTGTGCTTACACAGAAATGAGAGTTCACACATCAAACACAAGACGCAGGACTTGGTACAGAAAACAAGGTACAGTGCAGAGGTAGCAGCTTCTGAGAGATTTGCTAGTTTATTTTTTCCTCTCTAATTGACTTACCTCTTCTTCCTCTGCTTCCCTTGGGCATCCAGAAGAAACTTAAATTGGATTATTAAACACAAGTGTTGCTTTTATCAGTCATGTTTGTTGCTATTAGAACATAAATCCGGCTATTTTCAACAGGGGTAAAAACAAGACTAAATCAAAACCTTTATATTAAATAAGTCTTTTTCATTTCTGTTCTCCACAATTTTCTCTGCTGTACCAAAATTTCAGCTTTGAGCTTTCATTACAGTGCATTTTCTATTACCACTTTTCTCTAGGAAGAGAGAAAACTCTGTTCCTGGAAGTGCTTCTATGCCATGAGCATGATCTGGAGGTAGAGAGGCAGCAGCAGATTATCAATTTGGGTAGTGTAAGCTTCCAACAGAGAAACCAAACTCACAGATGCCAGAATCCAGGCATAGCTGGAGTTCAGATTCACACTGCTGTCAAAGATCAGAATGAGAGCCACAGCAATGATCTGGGCAAAAATAGCTGTCATTGTCCCTTCAAAGGTCTTCTTTGTTCCTGGCCATTTGATTTCCCCCATTGTACTGCCAAAAACAGAGGCAATGGTGTCTCCCACCCCTACTGCCAACACCCCAGAGTAGGGCACCAGTGCTCCTGCCCCGGGCAAGCTGCCTTTGGGAGCACAGGGTCTGGGAAACAACCAGACTGGCAGGGACATGCCAAGGAGGAGATAAATATGAGTCAAGATTAGAGGTCCACTGTCTCTTTCATCCAAGAAGAGAGAGAGCAAATGCCTCAGGGTTTGTCCAAAGGGTTTGATCCTGAAGTACCGAACGTACTCTAAGAAGATGAACACTGCCAGACACAGCACTGCAGCAACGTAGAGGAGCTGGCGGTCATAAATCAGTCCAGGAACATAAGTAGCTACAACAATGAAATGGAAATATTTCCTGGTTATAGTCGAGGCCTGGTGTTTTTTAGATTCAGATGATCTCTTGGCATTCTGGTAGAAAACCACTCCACATGCTGAGGCAGCCAAGAAAGTCCAATACAGAAGAAGGTAAAGTCTTGTCTGTGTCTGAAACAGAAACTGCAGCAGCCAGAACAAAGGGTTCCTCTGGATCAGTCGGTACAGCCAAGGCATGATGACCCCTAAGCCTAACACTGCTGTCATCATGTGGAAAAACATGGATGAGATCCACGTGCCCGAATCCATGAAAATGAAGAGAACAGTGAAAAAAAGGCCAAGAAGAACAACTCCGACAACTGCTACCAGAAGGAAGAAGTCAATGGGATCCCCTCTGCCCTCGATTACATTCAGAGAGCGTTTAATGAGCTGATTGAGAACAAAACTTACCCCTCCAAGAACCAGCAGCGCTTCGCCGGGAGTAAAACACCGAGGCAGCAAGTACAGCAAGATCATACTGAGGTAGACAAAAATGAGCAGCACCTCTAGAACCTCTATCACTTCTGAGACAGTCAAGGAATGTTTCATGGTGTAGATAATCACGCTGCCAGCAATACCAGTCAGGATGCACGTGTTGGTGGGCACGGGTTTGGTGATGCCAACTGCCAGGACGGACAGGAAGAGGGCGAGCAGCATTCCCGTGGAAGCCACCACGACGCCGAAGCGCTCGAAGTAGACAATGCCAGCGGCCCTGCACCTCTCCTTCATCACCACCCCCAGCAGGGGGATGACCATGCTGGCGGGCAGGAGGCCGCTGTTGGCCGCCCCCCGGAACTGGAACACGGCCCCCCCCAGCTGCAGCAGCCGGTCCCATTTGAACTGGACGTAGAAGGCCTGGACGGCCAAAGCCACGGCGCACCAGGAGAAGCGATCCCACACCACGGCGTGCACCGACAGCACCACGCTGAACACCAGCACAGACTCCACCAGCACTGCTTTGTTTAACATGATTCCAGCCCAACCCTGCCTCGAGCTTGCAGAGTCTCAGCAGTCCCAGTGTGCTCAGTTGTCCATTAGGAAGAAATCCTTTCCACGTTACTGCGATTCCTATTTAAAACAAAACAAGAAAAAAGCAAGCAATTAAAGCAACTGCTTGGACAGCCAAAGTGTTTGCACAGCTATTTTGTTCTTAAACTCAATTTAAACTGATAGTTATGTGCCAATTGCTAATGTCAACACACAGATGATTAAAAAAAAAAATAAAACCAATGAGGTGAGCCAATCCTGCACTTCACCTTCTCTGAGTGACAGCTTACAGCCCACTGACAGCTGCCCTGCAAACCAAGCTTTCCTTTAAACTTTTGTACTGGAAGATAAGCAGTTGAGATAATCAGCAACATCATATTTACTCTGTTAGGTTCAATCTCATCTTATCTTCTTCAAAGAATTGTGGGCATTGACAACACTGCGCAATTCTCACCAGCATTTATTGCTTTCTGGCAACCTTGATTTCTCTATGGATACATAATTTGATAATCAGCCTCATGTAAACCTCTGCTGTTACAGTGGCACCTCTCCTGGGGTCTTTGAAAGTCTCAGGTTCTTTATTTCTGTTGGAAATATTATGGCTGATCCAGCTGTGAAACAAGGGATTACTTTATCCTTTCTAGCCCACCCTTAAGGTGGTTAACAGCAAACTCTTACTAAATTCTGCTCCCCAGGTCTCATTGCCAATATCCTTCCATCTCCCTCATGGAAGGCCAGAAGTTTACTTAAGGTTCTATTTTGGGTTTTCAGACACCAGATTACAAAGCTGACAAAGTAACAGCAATATTACTGAGGAACTATTACAGTCAAACTTCCTTAGACTGTGTGTCTGCAGCGTTTAGATATTTATGACTTTGTACTGAAAACTTAATTATTAATAGATTGCTCTTTGGCATCCCTATTCCTACAGCCTGAAACACTGGATTGCCAAACAGCTTCATTACATGCACTGTTGCTACACAGCTCCATCAGGCCAAGCATAACCTTTTGTCATCACAATTAATTTTTAAACAGGAGAAGAATTAATCATACAGTCAATAAAACAGAAGTGCTCTGGGCAATATCTGCCTCCAACCAACAACGGTTTTGGGGTCCTATTCCCTGCTGTTTCTGAGCACGGGGAAGCCTATGGTGTATTTGAGAAGAGGCATTGTAAATATCACCTGCCAGCCAAAGACAGAGCCCTCCTACTCAGTCTGGCAACGCTAAGGTTGCACCGCAGCTTCTCTATCAATGGCATGACAGCTTCCCCGCCAGGCTGCAAGACGAGGCAGAATTTCACCCTGGCTGAGGTCTCTGATGCAGCAGCTCTGAACGTTCAGACCTGACAATCTGGAACGCCATGTATTTCACTGCTGAGTTATTTCGTTTTCTTGTGCCTCCCGCAATCCTCTCCTCCACACCTTCTTTCAGGTAACGTGAAGCTCCCCGGCGCTGCCGCTCTCTCACCATGGAACGGGGCCCGTCATCCCGCGATTCACGCCAGACCGAGCGTTTTCTGCCCATTTCGTGATCGGCATCCTGGCTGCTCTGGGCAGGGAAGCTTCCTATTGACGTGCTGCCAAACACACGGTATCCCTCGCCTCGCTGCAGCCCCTGCCTGCTCCTTCTCTTGTTCCCTCTCTTCCCCACGCCCCGCTGCGCTGCGGACTCCCCTCAACCCGCGGGCTGCCCTTCCACGCTGCTCGCCCCCGCCTCCTGTCCTCCTCAGCCGCGACACCCACAACCCAGCCTCCGCTACCGGGAGCCCCATGGGCCCGCGGGAGGTACCGAGGCGCTCCCGGGTGATTCCCGGTGCAGCGCGGAGCTGCGGCCCTGCCCCCGGAGCCCGGCGCGCACCCACCTCGCAGGACGCCGCCATCTTGCCGCGCCGCGGTCACATGACCCAGCTGTGAGGGCGTGGTTGAGGGCGTGGCTTGGACTGCACCACGTGACGCCGGCGTGGGGTGGGAGGTGGGCCCGGGGTCACGTGAGAGCGGAGCGAAGATGGCGGCGGGCGGGCTGAGCGCGAGGTGCGGGGCCGCGGCCGCTCGGGCGGAGGGAACGCGGGGGCAGCGTGGGGGGGGCCCCAGCTCTCGCTGCGGGCGGACCCCGCTCCGCGGGGCCGGGGGCCGAGNTTTATTCACAGAAGAGGTTGTGAGGGAGTGAAAAGTAGATGGGTTGGCTTTGCTAGGCTGGGGCTCAGATTTGTCAATAATTGAAAGACACTGTGCTCAAGACAAATGAAGGCACTGATCTAACATGATCACTGAACCTAGAATTCATCGAATTGCTTCTTTTACGTTGCTGTTCAATTCTTGGTAAAATTCTGGGCCTTTGGGTGCTCTGTGTGGGCTGGAGAGATTCATGTCAGAGAAGTGCACCCAACTATCGAGGAATGAGCAGGCAGAAATTATGTTGATGGGTGTGCTGGAAATAACAGGTGTTGTCATTCATTAAGTGTCACCACATGTCAGAAGTCGCAGATGACTTTCACTGCCACAGTGAGTTATTTTAATAATGTTATTCTAAAAATAAGGCAATGAGTGTTCTTGTGTAGACAGTCTTTGCGTGGGGAGTTGGGGTGTTTAAATCCTCATTTGTAATGCTAACAAATCTTCATTTGTCTAAATGAAGTGCTCTTTTTGGCAACTATCTTTTCTCTGGGCTGTTGTAGGGAGACTTTTTTTTTTTGAGTGTTTGTGCCATGGTCAGGATGTGGTCTGTAATTCCTTATAGTGCAGGTTTTCTGCAGAGTTATCATTAAGAAATGAGGAGCTGAGTGTAAATGTTCAGGTGTCTGTGTAAAGCTGGTGCAGTTTGTCACCTCACACAGTTTTATGCTGTGCTTGGAATGGAAGATGAAACTGATGAACGAATTTGTTTGAAGGAGAGCATTCAATGGAACAATAAAATACTGCTCTATGCTTTCATTAAGTGTCTTCTTAGGAGCTTTAAATGTTCAAATAGCAAAATCAAATTGAGCTGGTAACCTGATATCAATGTGAAACTTTGATATGAATTCACAGGTCTTGCTGTGTAAGTTGTCACCCTCTCTGGGTTTTTCCTTGGTTTTTCTAGGACATCTGAAACTCGTTAGCTAAAAGCTAATGCTCCTTCAATCATTTTTCTTGCACTGCAGTGTCATTTGCTGAAAGTTAATTGCAGGTTTGAAAAGTGTAAGCTAAATGGAAGCCTGGAATAACATTGATCATTAAAATACCCTCCACCTTTTCCCTGTGTTTGCAGGAGCAGCAGAGAATTATGGACAATTCTGCTGGGCAGATCAGCTTTAAGAGAACCAGTAAGTCCATGTCCTGGTGAGCAGGCTTGGCCATAACTTCTTAGGCTCTGTGTCCAAATACATCATTTACACATCTCTTTGAATATTAGTGAGAAGATTTTTTTGCTGCTCTTCCTTCTTTCTCTGTTTGATTTTTGTTCCCATACCTCTGCTACTTTTTTATTCTTCCACTGCCTTGTTTACAGCTGCGGCATGAACTGCCTGGAAGGGTGTGTGGAAAAGGTGATTCCTTTTCTGGAGTGGGCACAAGTGCTGCTGCCTGGGGTGCCCTGGGCTGTTCGTGTGTGGATCAAGTGCTGTCTTATTTTGAGGGCTGGAGTCTGTGCTTTCAAGAATTTGCCCGAATATTTCTAAACCCAGTTCATTGCCTCCCTTTTCCCCACCCTCCCTAGGATCAGGCAACGCAGCTCACTGCCCTGTTCAGCACTGCATCTGGAATTGCTCTGAGCCACAGACACCTGTCTTGTGTTGTTCATGCCTCTTTGTGGTGGTGGAATTGCTTTGCTTTGCTTAAGCTTAACAGATCTAATATTTGGTAATGCACTTTGAGGAGTCTGTTCAGTGGTGTTTGGTTCTGTTTTAGGCCCAGATTGCTGCAGAGTTGAACAAGCACTGGCAGAGGCTGTTAGAGGGACTGTCATACTACAAACCACCAAGGTACAGTCACTGCCTGATTTTAGAAATGAATCTCTAATGTAGGGTTTCCTAGTCACTAAAGAAAGGTTACAGAATGTTGTTGTATGAAATATTGAAAGGTCACTGAGGAAAAAGCAAATATTCAGACTGAGAACTTTGAAATTATGCTTATTTAATTATTTCCTTGAGATTGCTGCATCTTTAATGACTAAAATATCTTTCCGCTTTAGTACAACTTCAGCAGAAAAAATTAAAGCTGATAAAGATGTGGCTGCTCCACTAAAAGAGTTGGGTCTGAGGGTCAGCAAGTTTTTGGTGAGTGAAGCTGTTCTTGGATTATTTTTATCCCTGAAATGAATTGTTATTGGGATTCTGATATTGAAGTAACCTTCTTGATGTTCAGTAGAGAGGAACTTAAGGTCCTTTCAGTTCAAAGTAATCTAAGGGATGTTGAAGTACATGTTGAGGCTCTAGGTCAAACTTCCATAGTGATAAGTAGCTTTGGGATTCTGTGGTTTTCCTTTTCAGCAGCAACCACCTGCTACTGGTCTGAGTTGGGTTCTTCCAGGACAACTGGTCAGCTAAAAGACCCTTAAAAAAAAAGGCCCTTAAATCAGTTGCCTTGTTTGACAATCCTCACAGTTTACATGCAAGGTTCTGTTTCTTTAAGCCAGAAGTTTGGAGTTTAGTGACTGGTGGTGCCTTTATTTAAATGACTGATGCTCCTTTAGCTGAAGTTAAACTACAGCTCAGTGACATCAAAGCTTGTGTATTTGGCTTTAAAAGAAGTGCTGATTAAAGCATCTGCCTGGTGCAAAAATATTCTTTTGGCATGTTATTTGTTTTGAAGATAAGAGCTGCTTGAGTATTTGGAGAGCATCTCAATTTCTACTGAATTCAGTTGCCTTTTATTAATTTCAGATAATTTCTCTTTCTTTTCTTCAGGGTCTGGATGAAGAGCAGAGTGTGCAGTTGTTACAGTCTTATCTTCAAGAGGATTACAGAGGAACAAGAGACTCCTTGAAGGTTCATAGCTCCCATTTATGTTCTATTTACTCCACATCTTTCCTTAATATCAGTTGTTTTTTGATGCAAATGGTCCCATGCGAGTCCAAGTTCTGACTGGGAAATGGCTTTGTAGCTTTTCTTCTCTGGAGCTGCATCCATCTCTTTCTTCTTGGATCTCTGCAGGAACTCAGCTCCTCTCTCTATTACAGGAATACAGGAAAGCTACAGATTTCTGAATGAGAGTGGAGCTGAAAAATAAATATGTAGTTAAAAAAGAGCGTTTTGGCTTTGTGCTTTTGGAATCTGTCGTCCCAAATGAACTGGGAAGAAAAATTGTCTTTTATTTGTTTCAGTCATTTTGTGAACATGTATTTTGTCAGTAGGTATTTCTCCAGCAGCTATTTATTTTGTTGTATTTTGTTTACAGACAGTTCTTCAGGATGAAAGGCAGAGTCAGGCTCTGATGCTGAAGGTTAGTCATTTCCATTTGTATTTTCTGTGGAAAAGATCTGTTGGTGGCAAACCTACTTAATTTCTATGGAAAATCTTGAAATAATTGAAGTATTCCTTCATATAAAGGATGGCTTTTAGAAGGTGCTTCTGAAATTGAAGGATGTGCATGTAGATTTGAAGAGTGTTAATTATTGCTACAGAAATGAAGTTTTAGGCTTGATATCAGGGAATTTAGCTGGGTAGATGTACACTGCCTTATTTTCCAAAGCTTGTAGGTTTGTGTGTCACTGTCTGACATGATAAGATTGATGCTCATTTCTGACAGAGGGTAGTAGGGATGTCTTTTTGCCTTTCTTTTCCAAGTTTTCTCACTTGACAGTGTCATTATAGACCTGTCGTTATGGCAATGCTTTACTGAGTTCTGTAACGTTAATTAAGCGTTGGGTTTTTTTTCCCCAAATTCAGAACTGCTCAGTTGAAATTCCATCTGTAGTAACTCTGTATGGCTGTGGTGAAGGCCTTGGCAGTGGTTGGGAGTGGGAGGTGGATGGGAGTTGGACCCTGTGCCAGGCTGGTCTTGATGGCACTTTCCATTCACAGCTAGCTGACTACTACTATGAGGAGAGGATCTGCATCCTGCGCTGCGTCCTCCACCTGCTCACGTATTTCCAGGATGAGAGACACCCTTACACAGTGAGTACAGGGTGTGATGTCATTGAAACAGGCTAAATATGGAAGCTGTGGGGTAATTCCCTGCTTGTGTAAAAAGCCCAGAGCATGAGAAGTTCATGGACTTGTCTGTTTCTTTAAGGCACAGTACTTCCAGTGTGTTGAAAAGTTGGACAAGGAGCTTGTTCCGAATTACCGCAAACAGTTTGAAGCGCTGTACAAAGCAGAAGCTCCTACGTGGGAAACACATGGAAATCTCATGGTATTTTGTTTCTTACTGTTATTTATCATGCTTATGAAGTCTTTTCTTATATGTAGTGTATTGGAAAATACATCTGTGCAGATGCAGTTAAACAGGACATTTCTCCTGGTCCAAGAAATGTAAAATTTGTTTTCTCTCTAACAGGACACGCTTTTGCTCAGAGACAGTTTCATGAAACTTAATGTTCCTTGTAATAAATCTATGGAGAGCACTGGGCCAACAGAGCCATTTGTGTAGTTGTTCATGATCTCTATACTGAGAGTGGCTTTCCTTGCCATTGACACAATTGCTGGCTACACAAGCTGTTGAAATGCCTCCACACTTCTCAGTTTCTGACTGCTTTGGCTGCCCTGTGACCTTCCACATGTGATGGTGGGACTTTCCTTTGTGCAGACAGAACGTCAGGTTTCCCGGTGGTTTGTGCAGTGCCTTCGGGAGCAGTCCATGCTCCTGGAAGTCATCTTCCTCTACTATGCATACTTTGAAATGGCACCTGAGGAGCTTCTGGCGTTTACAAAGATGTTCAGAGAGCAGGGATTTGGCACAAGACAAACCAACAGACATTTAGTAGATGAGAGCATGGATCACCTTGTGGATCGTATTGGGTAAGTGTCGTGTGTATTTGTGAAGTGGGTACAGAGCAAAACAATGGTTTTTCTCAGGAAAAAATGCATTTATAATTATATCTTCGTTGTTCTGTGTGGGCCATGACTCAAAGGGGGAATGAGAATCCTGCCATACATCCTGGTGGCAGAGAGTTATAAAGGTGGAAAAGCTATCTTCAAATTTCAGTGACCCTTTTTTGCCTGTTCAACCAGCAAAAGTAGTTCTGAAGGTTGTAATTTGTCCTATGCCATCATTTCAAGACAGATTTTGGATTACGTGCTGCTCAAAACTTTTAATTTCTTATTGCTTCAAAGAAAGCTGAACAAAGCAAACTAAAGGTTGTTTTTTGACCACTTAGAGTTTAAAGAAAACCTCACCTGAATTCTCAAATAAAGTTTCTAACCTACTTGTTTTTATTCTTCTACTGCTTGTAGCTATTTTAGTGCTCTTATTCTGGTGGAAGGCATGGAAATTGACTCCCTCCATGAGCGTGCTTTGGATGACAGGACAGAGGAGCACAAGTTGGCCAACAATCAGCATATCCACCAGGTAAGACACTGGCTAAGTAACCAGTCCCTCCTCAAGCCTAACAATACAGAACTTACTGTGATTACCCAGGCACTGCTGTGTCTGTAAACTTCTGGTCCTTGGGCTTGTTGGCCAAGTGTTGGAATTGATATCCACATACTGTGAGAAGGATGCAATTAGCTATGTGCTTGTTGAGTATGGATTACTTTCAGATCTGTTACTTTGCTTTTGGTTTGTCTCTGTGCAGGAGATGGACAATCAGCTGCTACAGTTAGGGGATGTCTCACATCATGCTCCAGTGCTTTTGGCCTGGGCTCTGCTCCGTCACACCATAAACCCAGAGGAGTCCACAAACATCATCAGGAGGTTGGGCAGCACTGCTATCCAACTGAATGTCTTCCAGTATCTGACAAAGCTGCTGCGATCCCTCAGCAGTGGCGGCAAGAATGTGAGTTTCTGAGATTGTACACATAAGCTTTTGAAAGTCTGACTGCTCCTGATATACAGCTGTGATGGGAGGCAGATAACTGAACCAATGTTCTTTGCAAACATGCAGTAAAGCATATTCTATCATCTTAACCTTCTTTCAGTGAGGATCAGAAATCAAGTTGGAACAAAATGGATTTTTATGTCCAGAGAATTAAGAAAAGCTTTGTAAAGCAGGGAACTACATCTCTCTTGAGCAGAACAGACTCCAGTTAATCACATTTTTTTTAATTTGCCTTCATAAGTGTATTGCCATTGTGTATCTTGAGCATTGGATGATTTAACTCTGCACTATTCCCTGTATATGGTTTCATTAGACAACATGGTGTATTAGGGTAAACTGCTTTGTAGACTGAAGCCAGTGAAAGCAAATCCTTTTGATTCCTAGAAGTGTTGAGGGCTTCTTTTTTTATTTTGATGTCTGCATGGCATTTCTAGTGATAGTGGTAATGGCAAGGCTTCTCCTTTCAGTGAAATATTTTGTGTTAATGTGGAACTTAACTAATGACTCCTCTGTGTTTTGCTGCCCCTTTGCAGCAAGGATATATGAAAAAGGCAGTTACTCGGTGCATAAAGCAGACTGAGTAGAATTACAGTGTGTTTGTAATTCATAGGCTTTCCCATAACACCCCTGTGTACTCTTTCTTTGCAGTGTACTGCCAGCACAGCTTGTATGTGTACTTATGGACTTCTTTCCTTTGTCCTGACATCACTGGAATTGCATACCTTGGGCAATCAGCAGGTAAGCATCCAAGGCCCATTGCATCTGTTACATAATTTAAAATAACCTGTCATAACTGATGCTAATTTCCTATTAAGTTGTAATCCTGCATTTCACACTGCAAGCTTTATGTGGTTTAGGTAGACCCAAATGAATGATTTGCTGGTTTTCCTACTGCATTTACACTATCCAAATGTAGTAAACACCTCTACAGACTGGCAGATAAGTCATGAAAGAGCACATTATGCATTTGAAGTCCTATGGATATGAAACTAATCGGTCTGTTATTCCCAAAACAATGGAAATAGTACAAACTCAATTTCTGAGTTGGACTGGACATCTTCCAGCCCTCTGCAGATACTGTGGATGTGTTTGTTGTGGCCAGTTCATTCATGATGAGGAGCATGGCTTTAGGTTATGGTCTGGGGTTGGGTGTGTTGTGGCTCCAGGAAGGAGTTACATCTTGGTGGGTAAACATGGAAACCTAAATTCCAAAGATGTGGCAGAAACTGATCAGGACAAAATCCCCCTGTGTAAAGTAGCTTTGATTTTTTTCCATCCTTTCTTCCTTTATAGGACATAATCGATGCTGCATGTGAAGTTCTGGCAGCTTCCAGCATTCCTCAGCTCTTCTGGAAGACGGTGAGTGTCTTTGCAACTTGTTTGACTACCTTGTTTGCAACTAAGACCTGATAAAAGATTGCCTTTTAGGAAAGAAACAGGCTGGTTATATTTAGTGAGTTGGTTTCTAGGAGGGCCTGAGGAGCAAATATTCATTTACATCTATCTTTGATTTACTTTTGCCCTTTTCCTGCCTTTTAGGTACAGCCTTGGCTTTACTCTTGAAAAGGATACTGGAACAAGTTTTTATATAGGTGATAGTTGATAGCAGGGCTGGGGCTGCAAGGATTGAACTAACTGCTGGCAAAAGCATCGTGCTTATTTTTTGTTGTCACAGAATTAGGGTGATATGTGTTGCCTTACAGTCTTACTTCTTGCCTTATACTTGCAGACTGCCTCATGCTTTAGTCTGTGCAAATGTGATCTCCAGTCACTGGAGTGATACTTTTGTGCATGATTAATGTTAAATGTACAGCTTAAAAAAGGAACTGTAACATTGTGCTATACTGAGATCCTTTTAGCTTTTCTTTTTAGTAATAAGACATTTGTTTTTTGTTTCCACCACCAGGAACCCACTGCAGGTCTGGGTATTATCCTGGACAGTGTCTGTGGGATGTTCCCCCATCTTCTCACTCCTCTCCTTCAGCTGCTCCAAGCCCTTGTGTCTGATAAATCTACTGCAAAAAAGGTACAGGATCTCTCTTGGTGTTTGGGGGATGATTTATTTCAAGTCAGGAATGACATGCACTGTGATTCTTTCTTTCCATTACATGTGCTGATCTCAATTGCAGTCTTAGGTAACAGACATTAAACTTCTGTCTAAGAACAGTGGACAGGACTCCTTCACAGTTGTATGCTGTTGCAGGATGCTGTTTTCTGGCTTTTAGAAAACTTTCCAACTTTAATGGCTCAAGGTTAAGATGCGGACTAGTTTTTAGGTGGTACTTACCTGATTTATTAGATGAGACTTGTCTGAGCATGTGAGCTGTGTAATAATGTTTTGGTAGGGTTGATGTATTAGAAAGATATTGTACACATCAAGAAAACTTGCCTGCTCCTGGAAGTGACCAGGTTGATAAATTTTTAAGAAGCTCTGGCTCTTCGGCTGTGTTGTTGAAGCTCTCTCTGATGCAGGTATACAGTTTCCTGGATAAAATGTCCTTCTATATTGAACTGTACAAGCACAAACCTCCAGATGTGATCTCCCACGAGGACGGCACACTGTGGCGAAGACAGGCTCCAAAGCTCCTCTATCCTCTTGGTAAGGAAACTGCACTTCATCTTTTCTTGCTGAAATGTTTTGGGGAATTTAGCTCTTTCTTTACCTGGCTTCTAACTCATGGGTAATTTTGTGACTTTGCTTCACCTGCTTCTTCAATCTCTAGGATTAGGTCAAACAAATCTACGGATACCTCAGGGAACAGTGGGCCAAGTGATGCTGGATGATCGGGCTTATTTGGTACGGTGGGAGTATTCCTACAGCAGCTGGACTCTGTTCACCTGTGAGATTGAGATGCTGCTCCATGTTGTGTCAACAGCAGGTGAGACAGGCTGGGAATGTAAGAGAATAAATAATTATTAATTGATGTCAGTTTGAGGTTAGTAGTAGGACTGAACAGCTCTGAGTACATCTGGAAGAGCATGGAATACTTTCTCAGAAACCTGATGATTATTATTCTGTAAAATTCACTGCAAAAGGCCAAGAGCATGTAGTGAAATGAGATACATTTTAGATGAGGGTAAAGTTGAGATAGATAAACAAATGTTTTTTGATATGGGAGGTGGATGGTTTTGAATCATGTAAATATGTGGTAAGATAAGTGTGCATTGTTCCAGGCTTGATTACTGCTGAAATACATTTTTGCATTCTAATGTTTGGTTTTCTTTACCCAGATGTGATTCAGCATTGCCAGAGGGTCAAGCCCATAATTGATCTGGTTCATAAAGTCATCAGCACTGATGTATCCATAGCAGATTGTCTTCTGCCAATCACATCACGAATCTACATGCTCCTACAGAGGTGAGTCACTGACAGCAGAGGTGCCTAAGCAGACAGAGTGGCCTGGAAGATCAGCTTATTTTGCCAAGATGTGTGTCAGTGCTTGGACTCCCCAAGACTGGTGTTCAGCTCTCAAAACTGTTCTGGTAACACATAGTTTAATGTTTTGATGCAGCAGAATGGCCCCTCTTCTACTTTCCTGAAAGGTATACAATTTTATCCCTTTAAAGGCAGTTTTGATTAGTAGCTATATGTACATGGAAGGGTGATAAAACATAGCATTAGAGCAGTAACTTCCAGGTTTTAAAACAGTTGTACTTATGAACTCCTCCCAGAGTTAACTGCCTGGGAACTGATATTCAGCTGTGTAATTATTGTTTGCTGTGACAACCTGCTGTCTTGCCAGCCTTGCTCTGGCAGTAAATTGATCTGACTCAGGTGTGAGGGGGAGGTGGCAAGTCTAGACTTGAAAGTGCAGACTCTGGTGTCTGTATTTATCTGCTTAAATTTTATATATGTGTACTTCAGTGAGAGGGGAAGAAGATTTTTTTGATTAAAAACCAGATTAGACCATAGGTGGCAGTGCTTTTCATGCATGCTGTTTCTCTTTTATAGGCTAACAACTGTAATCTCTCCCCCTGTGGATGTTATTGCTTCTTGTGTCAATTGCTTGACAGTCCTGGCTGCTCGGATGCCAGCCAAGGTGAGGAAAGGACCTGCTGGTGAGAACTAGTACATTTATTTGTAAATGAGAAGGAGTATCTGTACCTCTTCTCTTGCAGGTTTGGACTGACCTTCACCACACAGGGTTCTTGCCATTTGTTGCCAATCCACTGTCCAGTATGAATCACATGATTAGGTATTCGTGTTCCCTGCGCCGTTTTTTTTTTTTGCCTAACCAATTCATAGCATGCAATAAGAACTTCCTGCCAGTGTGCAGTCTCTGCACCTGACATCTCTCACTCATACCAGAATCTTGCTATTCATGTGATGAACCCTCTTGCTCATTTCACAGTGCAGAGGGAATGAATGCTGGGGGCTATGGAAACCTATTGATGAGCATGGAACAGCCCCAAGGCGAGTACAGTGTTACCATCTCCTTCCTGAACCTGGTAACAACTCTTGTCCGGGTGAGTGCTTCTGGAGTGCTCTGATGTGTCACCAGCTCTGAGCTGTTATGATTGGGAAGTGAAGTGCAGCCCTGTCTGAGATCAATCTCTGTGCAGCAGGGCTCTCTTGCTAATCTTTGCTTGATACTCCCTTCTGCACTGCTATTTGTGCTTTTTCTGATCTGATGCTTAAAAAAACCATTTTGACTCATCTCAAATGGCTACAAAAGACTAGAAATTGCTTTTAAATCTATGTCCTCATGTTCTGTGGTCTTCTCACACTTCAAAGATAATGAGGAATATCTTCCACCAAAAGTTTTCTTGTCCCCCTCCTGGTTAAATAACACTTCTGTTTCTCCTAGGGACAACTTGGTAGCACCCAGAGCCAAGGCCTGGTGCCCTGCATTGTGTTTGTACTGAAGGAGATGTTACCAAATTACCACAAATGGAGATACAATTCTCATGGAGTGAGAGAGAAAATCGGTAAGGATGTTAAAAGGAGGAGCAGGAGGGGAAAGGAATAAAGGGATCATCTGCCTTCTTTTTTCTAGCAGCCATTTGGGATCTGCATTGTACATCTCCTCATATTGTTAGATGCTGTGATTTGTTTGAAAATACTAGGAATGAGGCAAAAGTTTTCAAAAACTGAGTAGTCCATTTCTTCTCTGTTTTAGGGTGCCTAATTCTGCAGCTGATCCATGCTATACTGAACTTATGCCCTGAAATGGATCCTCGCAGCAGGTAAGACAGGTGAGAGGTCTCAGACCTGCAGTAGCCTGGTTAACAATGCAGGAATCACTGTCATTTTGTTTCAGTTTTTGAATTCAAACGACTAGGAGGGAGCTGGCATAGCTGTGTAGTACTGGTTTCAGCTCTTTGCTGCATTACTGAGTACAGGAATGGTAGAAAAAAAAAAAAAGAGTACATAGATTTCCTGGGACAGACTGCCATCCACTTTCCTATTTGGTGTACTCGGGTGAAAGAAGGGAGAGTAAATGAAGGGTCAGTGGGGATGTAGAAACGAAGAGGTTAGTTCGTGGTAGTTTTCTAAGTGCAATGTGGCAAAATGTCACAAGTGCTCTTGGTGACACTGTCCTGTGTTTGTGTTACAGCAATGCCCCCAGCCTGCAGTCCTTGTGCATCTTCAGCCTGGCCAACACGGAGGCAGGACAGGCTGTCATTAACATCATGGGAATTGGGGTGGACACCATTGACATGGTAATGGCCTCCCAGTCCAGCAGGTGAGTGAGGCGTGGCTGTTCGGGCAGCTTTTGTGTGCTGGCTCTGAGTGAAAATGTCTTGTAACCCCGATGGAGTTTCCTCTTTGAACATTGTGCAAATAATAAATGCTGATTGTGAGCACATTTCCTTACTTTGGTTTCTCTTTGGAAGCAGTGATGAGTCCCAAGGCCAAGGCCAGCTGCTGATCCAGACTGTAAAGCTGGCGTTCTCAGTTACCAACAACGTCATCAGGCTGAAGCCCCTGTCCAGCGTGGTGTCTCCCCTGGAGCAGGCACTCACTCAGCATGGTGGGTACTGCTCCCTGGGGCAGCCTGGGAGCTGTGCTGCTGATCTGCAAATGGCACTGTCTGTCTCATCACAAACACTAGTTAAGGTTTCCAGGTTACAAAAAGTGGTTGTTACTGATGGGAGAAGGCTTTGTCTCCCTCCTCTAAGGCATTCTTCCGCTCTGGGACAGCTTTTAAAGGATTAATCAAACATGGCTTATTGTTTGCTGCTTTGTAATGAGATTACTGTAATTACAGAATATACTAAATCAGCTGCTGTTAGTGCCTCTGGCTGTACCCATACCATGTTCTTTTGGGAGACCAACTTAGTTCTCATCTTCTGCTGTGGAAATCATTATTTGGTAAATAGTTACATTGTGTTAGTGTTTCTTCTCTTTGATTTTATTTGTGTTCTTTTCAGGTGCTCATGGAAACAACCTTATTGCTGTCTTGGCCAAATACATCTACCACAAGCATGACCCTGCACTTCCACGCCTGGCCATCCAGCTGCTCAAACGACTGGCTACAGTAAGATAAGACACACCAGTGCTCTTTTGCTTTTCCCCTTGTGACTGATTGCACCACTGAAATTTTTTCAAGATAATTCCTCAGGCTTTTGTGTATCAGGGAGCTCAGTGCAAGTCAGTTGAAGCAGGGTGGACTGACAGCACATGAAAAATCATCTAAAGAGCCCTTTTTAGTTTTTTACTGTGATGTTCTGCTGTTTCAGAAGTCACACAACACTCACTGAGAGGCATCCCATGAGTGGGTTTTTTTCTACAAAGTATTTGCACCTCCAGTTGTTCTCTTCCCAATTTTTGATCAACTTTCTCAAGTCATGCTCTTAAATATATTTCCTAGACCTTCCTACCTGGAACTTTTAACATCTTACTGAGAAGAGGATCTTATTTAAGTTTTTATCAGGACCATTCAACTTTTAAACTTCTGGACTTAGTAAAAGAAGACTTTAGACTTACAAAGCCTTTTATACTTAGCTCTTTTTGTCTGTTAAACGTCTGAGTACTTGTAGTTTTGTTAAAGCATTTAAATCCAGATGTGGGCTTACTTATTTCAAGCAATGTAATTCCAACACTGTTGTTTTCTTTATCCTTTGTATTTCTTTTGTAACCTGTGAGAAATAGGTGAGGATAGAGCAGAATTGCTCAAGAGGAAAATCTGGATCACTTGTCATGTTTCTTCCTGCTTAATGACAACTTACTTTGATGCGTTCATAGATTCAATATTAAATATTTTTGAGTTTCAATACAATACAATCACCTTTGTTGTAGAATGAAGCATTCCCTACAGCATGTTTATTTTTTCCTCTGCTGTTTGTTTCCATGGGGAGGTTGCTCCCATGTCTGTGTACGCCTGCCTGGGCAGTGATGCTGCCGCCATCCGCGACGCCTTCCTCACCCACCTGCAGAGCAAGATCGAGGACATGCGCATCAAGGTCATGATCCTGGAGTTCCTCACAGTTGCAGTGGAGACACAGCCTGGGCTCATTGAGCTGTTCCTGAACTTGGAAGTGAAGGATGGCAGTGATGGGTCAAAGGTACAATAGCAGATATTTGCCCGAGGACTCACTGGCTTTTCTTTGCATATTACAGCAGTGGATGCTAAAATCTGATAGTTCTTACTTGTAACCTGATGTGCTTAATGTAAAGATAAATGCAGGTTGTGCTTGTATTGCTATCCCAGTTTCAGTTTTCCCTGTAACCAAAGAGAAACTTTCCCAAATATTTCAAGGCAGACACTGAGTTAGCAAGAGAACATCTACTGAGACCAAGGGTGCCTGTGACCTGCTCTCTTCACTCTGTGTGCTGTTCTTTAAGTGACCTTAAAACACTTGTCCATGACACTCTGGCAGTGAGAAAGCTAAAGATTTGGGTACAATGGGCGATATAATTCTCCAGCATTATAACCTCTTGTAACCTCTTGTCTCCTTTTGCTTTAGGAATTCAGCTTGGGGGAGTGGAGTTGCCTCCAAGTGGTGTTAGAGCTGATTGACTCCAAGCAGCAGGAGAGGTACTGGTGCCCTCCCCTCTTGCACCGCGCTGCCATCGCCTTCCTGCACGCGCTGTGGCAGGACCGCCGTGACAGCGCCATGCTCGTGCTGAGGACAAAGTGAGTTGCTGTTCCTCCACAAGACATCTTCATTCCTCTTTTCCAAAGCACACTTTCTTTGGTTTATCAGAGTTTCCAGGGATGTTTGCATCTTAGTCAATGTGTGCCCTGGTGAGGGTACACAGTGTGTGGAACATGAGAAGCCCCAATGTGTCAGAAGCAAATATATTTCTGTTTCTTCTACACAAAGCTAAATAAACTTGTATTTACCAAAGCATATTTTCTGCAAAGTTTAGAACACTCAAAATGCTGCTAGGCATGTGGCATGAGGGAGATAACTGATAATACTTTCATTTATGTCTTTTAGGCCAAAGTTTTGGGAAAATTTAACGAATCCCCTCTTTGGGACCCTTCCTCCGCCTTCCGAATCATCAGAGGTGAGTTACATCCAAACAAAATGAAGGTATTTATGTACTTCTCAGAAAAGATTTCTGAATTATGTGTATGACTGTTCCCTCTGCCTGCAGCTTCCTAAAAGGAGCTGTGACCAAGTGAATTAACACAGGCAGGAGATGAAGTGAATGCAGTCTGGCTTTTCAGAGACTGGGCAGCCATGAGCTGTCTTTTGAAATTCTCTGCTATTTATTCACATACGAAACAAAAATAGCTGTGTGGCAGCTGTGGTAACACTCACTGTGGAAGGTGTGCTGTCTGAAGTGTATCCATATTGTGGGCTCAGGCTGACTGGTATCATGGAGGAGTTGATTAGGAACTTGTTCTTTCTCTCTATATGAGTTTTTCCCTTCATTCTGAAAGCCCTGTGCTCTCACTCAAGAGTTTGAACTCTGAGCACATTGTATTCTGTCCTTATTGTCACCAGTCCATGGTCAAAATGACTTAAGTATTGCTACTGTGGGAGAAATAAGTCTCCTGCAGAACTGGAGTATCAGCTATCCCAAGTGGATGGGTAGGGATAAATCAGAATTTCACTTACCCTGTAGAGCTTGGATTTTGATCTTTTTTTTGGTTGCTTTTTTATTTTTTGTCTTCATAGCTCAGTGTCTTGGATACCTGTGCCTTAATAATGAAAATTATCTGCTTGGAGATCTACTATGTTGTCAAGTGAGTCTTTGGGAGTCTCTCCTTAATCCCTGTACTTTTTAGTTATCTAAACTGGGTGTGTTAACTCTTCATACACCATGTGGGCTTTGATGGGCAAAGCACATGTAATCCTGTGAAAATCTGGGAGTGATTCATGAACACATTACAAACATTCATTTGAGATTCTTGAAATCACCCACTGCAGAAGGGTGTTACAATCCTTCTGCAGCCTTTAGGGGAGAATGTATCAGTATTTTCCTTGTATCCTGGAATAAGAATATAAAGTATTTATTAAAATTAATTGTCAACTAAGCCGAGTAAACCTGTAGTGATTGAATAACATTTGGTAGTTCTCTCCCACTTGATTTGTTTTCCTGAAAGTAACAGCTGTTTCATATGTTGAAATATCAGGTTTAACTAGAATATCTATTTAAAAAAAATGAAAGATTTTCTTCAGGGATCATGCTTTTCCTTCATATTTGATGCAAAAAGTGGGATTCCCTGCACAGGTCTAATATGTGGAATAACCTTCACTTGCAAGCTGTGTCCTTGGCTTTCCTCCCTGAATCTCAGAAGAAGTATATTTTCTGACCCAAGAATAAATGAAGATAACTTCTCCTCTTGATTTGGTCAGGGGCTCTCTGGATCAGTCCCTGAAAGACACACTGAAGAATTTCTCCAGCAAAAAGCGCTTTGCCTACTGGTCAGAGTACGTGAGGTCCCTGGCACAGCACGTGGCAGACACCGAGGGCACCAGCTGTGCCTCTGTCACTGAGTATCAAATGCTCATCTCAGCCTGGAGGATGCTGCTCATCATCTCCACAAGTCATGTAAGGGCTGCCTCTTATCTTGCATGAGAGTCTGAAATGAATATTTTGAATAATAGTGTTAACAGCTTCCTAGGGCCAGCTAAGCAGAATTCACTGTTCTTCAGTTTTGGTGTGCGTGTGAACACAGCACAGGTTGGCATGAGCATGGTGCAAGAGGTTAGAGTGGGGTGGTGTTTTGCTGTTTCATCAAAATGAGCATATTGTCCTCTCAGCAGAGGAGGGAGGTAGTGAATAATTTTTAGAGGGATTTGAAGTAATTCTGTAATCCTGACAAGCTTTTCCTGTGTCAAGTGAGGCAGGGATGCACCATTAAGCAATTAGTCATTCCAGCCTCTTGTCAATGGTTATTGTAGGGCTAAAGTGATTTCTGTAAAACTCAGCAGCTATAAAATGTGATGAATTCTTAAAGTAACAAAACAGTAAACTCATTTTAGGCTGCTTAGAAGATACATCTTTTGTTGAGCTGATTGAGCTTTATCTTTGTTGATATAGGCAGATATCATGAATCTGACTGATCCTGCAGTTCATCAGGAGTTGTTTCTGGATGTGCTAAATGGCACCAAGGTTTTGGTAGGTGTTGCTTCCTATCAGTTCTTTCATTTCCTAATGGCTTGTCTTTGCACTGAGGGGTTCTATTTCTGCAGATGCTTGTAATCATAGGATTTTTTAGATCCTGTGAAAATGGGCTGAAACAAAGTCTCTCTCCCTGAACTGTTGAGCTGCTTAAATCTTTATTTTGTATGTGTCATTCCTGTCATCACTGAGTGACCCTGCAAGGGTCCTGGCTCTGGTCCCCTCAGTTCTGCTGAAGAACAGACCATGGTCATTTGATGATGGTGCTTGGGCTGAGCATTTCTGAAGTGTTTTTACATGTGACTGTTCCAGCTGTAACTCTTGCAGTATTTCTCCTTAGCTCCAAGTTCCCATGTCAGTACCCTGTCTGCAGTTGGGGTCTATGCTATGTACCCTTCTTCTGATCCTGCTCAAGCAGTGGAAAAGGTTGGTATTTTATTTGGATAATTATTAGTCACTGCTAGAAGTAAAAACTTGGGAGATCATGTTTAAATAAAAGTTTGGGAGATTATGTTGAAGTGTTTTGGTCTAGTGATAATCCCTTAGTGATCTGGGGAGAAAACTGAAGCCTTATCATTTAATTCTCTTTTGGAATGTCAAATGTCGTTGCTGAAATTGTAAGAAATCTCTAGTAGCAATACAGTTTATTTGGTTTCCTGCTTGCTGGTGGAAAGTGCTAGAAGAGCTTTTGTGATAGTTAGTCCTACTTTCTCTGATTCTCACAATGAAGGGAAAATGCATTCTCTCGTTCTGTGGAATGTCTTTAGTGAGATCCAGATGGTGGCTTAAGCTTTACTTTGAAGAACTGCTTTTATTTGTGAGGATCATATAACTTAGGATCCACACAGCTCATTCAAGCCAATATATTTATTGAGGCATCTTGTCTAATCTGAAGAGCTCTCCCTTTTTGTTGTCAGCGAGTTGGGTTCTGTGGATAAAATCATAAACTCCTTGACGCAGATTCTGGAGGGAGTACTACAGGCAGATCAGCAGATGATGGAGAAAACCAAAGCCAAAGTGTTCTCAGCTCTTATCACTGTTCTGCAAATGAAGGAGATGAAAGGTGAGGCGATGCATGTGCAGGTGTTGAGGTGCCAGGGCTGAACACACCTTACACCCAGCATGTGCAAGATAAACGTGTGGTGCTGGTGGTAGTGCAGGGTGCTGAATGTAGTCACCAGCCTGTGGGACTTCTCTCCTTTTTTCTTCCTTTCTTTAGCTAGTTTTGAAAGAGGTGAAGTTTGTCGTTCATTCACTCTGTGTCCATGTCTTCCCTTCTCTTGTCTTTCCCTGACAATAACCTCTGTTTGATCAGTTTGTTTCCTGTGTGTTTTTGGGAACAGCTCAGTGGGTGTGGGAGGGACACCTAAGTCAGGCTCTCAGAGTGACTGTAGAGCTCAGATTCTGACATGGATTTCTAGTTAGAGATGACAAAAGACCCAAACACAAGAAAGGGTACACAGAAACCATTCTGTTCATCATTCCTGTCCCTTATGGGGCATCTGGCATTGCAGTAGCACTTGAAGACCCTCAGTGGAATCTGGGCAGTATTTCTCTGTACAATATCTACAAAGGCAAATGTGATTAAAAGTGTGTCAGGTTACTTGTCTGTGTTCCTTGTCCCACTGCTTTGGCTCTGCAAGCCTGTATGTTTTGAAAAATAAGTAGAAAGTGGAGAGTTGGTTTGGTTTTAATTGTTTTCTTTGCTGTTGAATTTGAGTTTCTAGTCATGCTGGTAAAAGGTGGTGCAATTTATTGTAATGGTTTTGATAAGAATGTAGTATTTATATGGAGTCACAGACCACGGACTGCACCCAGTCTGCATGGGCTTGTACCAGCAGTCTGGAGCAATGGATGGCATTTACTGTGGTGGAATAATCTGTCCATAGTAGTGCTTGATTTATGTTTTGACATGTCCTGAATTTATATGACTTTATATGACAAAAATGACCTGTTTTTGTTATCCAGATGAATAGAACCCCTTATTATATCCTCCTATACTTAAACATCTCAGTCACAGTTCTTCACATTGTTTTGTAGGTTTTGAAATGAGAACAGAATAAATGCTCATTTCAAGAAATGTGGCTCAGTGATGTTACCAGTTAAACTGGAAAGCCGAGTACAAGGACTGTGTGTTAACTGGTGTCTGTTGTGTGTGTGACAGTGAATGACATCCCCCAGTACCCCCAGCTGGTGCTCAGTGTGTGTGAGACTCTCCAGGATGAGGTCATTGCACTTTTGGACCAGACTCGGCACAGCCTGACCTTGGGAGATGCTGCAGATGACAAGGACAGCATGGAGACTGATGATGCCTCCCGAGTAAAGCACAAGGACCAGCGAGATGGGGTAAAGGACCTGTTCATCTGCTCTGCAGCCTTGTCTCTTCTCTCTAGACAAGTTTCATCATGCTTGGAACAACTTTCCCTTATAGCCTGCTGCCTTCAAAGGAAGTCCCAGCAGTTTCTATTTCAGAATTACTTGCTGTTTTATTGGCTCACATCAGTCTGGGAAGTTGGCTGTTGCTGCCTGTTCTTCAGATGTGTCCTAAAAAACATTGTCATGGGTGCTAGTACAGCCAAGAGGTGTACAGGGTATAATGTGAGAGACACCAGGAGCCTTCATTTGTGATTCTGAGAATGACTGAACTTTGGGTTGTGTTAGTAAATGCTTTTGAGATTTTTTTTGGTACAGCCCTGTACTTACCTACCTTCCCTTGTCACTGCAGGTGTGTGTTCTGGGTCTCCACCTGGCTAAGGAGCTCTGTGAAGTGGATGAAGATGGAGACTACTGGCTGCAGATTACTAGGAAAGTCCCTGTGCTTCCTACCATCTTTGCTGCACTGGAGATCAGCCTGAGAGTTAAACAAAACCTTCACTTCACAGAGGCCTCGTTACATTTGCTGCTGACCTTAGCAAGGACTCAGCAGGTGAGAGATGTAGAGAAGTGAAAGCACATAGCTGCATAGTTTGAATAAGAAAAGTCTGTCTCTTTTTTTATCCCATTTTCCTGTCTGTGGTGCAGCTAAACGATGAGCTGTAGATAAAGGGCTATTCTTTGGAGGCTGGCAAGCAGCAGATCCTGTATGTACACGTGCTTTATGTGCCTTGTTCTTCATAGTGGGATGTCTGGGCAAAGCTGAGACAGCCAGGCAGACCTGTCATTTAGAGCAGGCACTTTCACTGGATGGATTCTGCAATGCAAATACCCCCTCGTTAAACCAGCACTGAGTGTTGGCACCTGCTTCTTCATTAGTTTTAATAAAGTGTTATCTGTCTATTACAAATTTAACTTGTGTGGGCCTTTAGGTTAAAACAGGGTTGTTCCAAAGCCCTTTGCAAAGATTATGTACATGCCAGAGCAGGTGATGAATGGAGTTCTGAGTACAGTTATGCAGGTTAGATTTTGCTTTTCTTGACGTTGAACTTCTAACAGCATAGAGGTGTGTGTAGATGAAAGTTCTGTTAAAGGGTGGTGACAGTGCAAAGGACAGAAATATCTGCTGCAACACAAGTCTCTTCAGTCTCAGAGAGCAGAGGCACAGATTCTGACAGCAGTCTGTTCTTGCAGGGAGCAGCAGCAATGGCTGGAGCTGGTGTCACTCAGAGTGTCTGCCTGCCCCTCCTGAGTGTGTACCAGCTCAGCACAAATGGAGCCATTCAGGTGGGTGCTGCTTCCTTCATTCCAGCTGGGAATGCACCCACAGAGCTTCCCATGCCCTCGCAGGCTGTGGCTGGAGACTGCCAGAATGGTGTGGAGGGGAAAAAAGTCACTTATTTTTATATGTGATTTGTTCAGACCTCTGCTTCATCCCGGAAGTCCCTGGATGCCCCCTCCTGGCCCGGGGTCTATCGCCTCTCCATGTCCCTGATGGAACGGCTTCTCAAAACTCTGAGATACAACTTCCTGACAGAGGCACTGGACTTTGTGGGTGTCCATCAAGAAAGGATCCTTCAGGTGAGCCACAAACTGTCTCTGTGGTTCACTTGGCTCCTCTGTTCCAACAGTAGTGGAAATGAGTCAGAAAGGGCAGATAGCTTTGAAAAGTCACTCCTGCCTTGGGAAGGGTTACAGAGGAAATAACTGTGAGAGGAGGATGGGATGTTATCCAATCTGTCCCTTATCTGTCATGGCCCTGATTTATTTGTTTCTTCTTCCCAGTGCCTGAATGCGGTACGGACTGTGCAGAGCTTGGCCTGTCTGGAAGAGGCTGATCACACTGTTGGCTTCATTCTTCAGCTCTCAAATTTCACAAAGGAGTGGCATTTCCACCTGCCACAGCTTATGAGGGACATGCAGGTAGGAATCAGGATATTGCTGTGGATAATACATTGCCTTGGAGTGCAGGGATTTGGATGTCTTAAGAGAAAATGGCACTACATCACTTTTTTATTACCACTCCTGTAATGGGAATTACAACTGAGGTTATTTAACTGCCCATTCTGTCAGTACCTTGTCTTGAGTGAGGAAATAGAGCTATTGGGAGAGAGAGAAGTGGTAGCTTGGAAGAGTAACTTGGGGAATTCAGTGGCTTACTTTCAGTTCTTAGTGCCAGTGTTTTATAGAAAATACTGGGAAATTAAGAGACTGCGTGGATCCTTTATGATCACAGTGCTGTGTTTGGATTTTCTAGCTTCCAGCAGTGGTAGTGAATAGATGGTGCTTGAGCTTTTATGAGATTTCTCCCTGACTTTATTTCTTTCAGGTGAATCTGTGTTACCTGTGCCAAGCCTGTACCTCCCTCCTGCACAGCCGCAAAATGCTCCAGCACTACCTGCAGGTGAAGATCCCACACCAAACTTTAAGTGTTGCATGCCCATGCTCCCTCTTAGAAGGGAGCATTATTCATTATCAAGGGTCTTCGATATTGAATGCATTATTGATAATCCTCGTGGTGATTACTGACACCCATCAGTAGTTCGGATTTGCATTTCTTCACAGCAAAAACAAATGTGCAAAGAGTAGTTTGGACTCTGAAAACCTCTGGACTGTGTAAAGCCAGTCCTAGATAACCAGCAGCCTCTGCTGAATGGTGCTGTTGTTATAAGTAGGACTCTGGAGTGCCATTAATTAAGCCACTGTTGACCTGGTGTCCTTGATTTGATTTAATTTGTTAAAGGGAGATAGTTCTTGTTTTGGGGACATCTCTGGATGCATGAGGTGGAGATGATGCATTGCTGCTGCAGTGTTCCTTCAGCATGGCTCAGGCTTGGTGTGTTGATCATTCTTTGGACTGTGGAATCTAAACAACCTTTGCAGCTGCCTCCCTGCAATGCAGTGTCTCCTGAGCCCACACCAACTGTAGATTCTCAGCAGGTGACAGACTTTGGGTGCCTTATTTCCTTGTTCTCTTTGTTCACAGCCTATTTTTTTTCTCAAAACATTTGTCTTAGTGCAAAACAATAATTTCTGTATTCAGGACTGTCTCTTTTCTTTCTCCACAGACAAAAAACGGCGATTCCCTTCCATCCAGCGTCACTCCCCGAGTGCAGCGTAACCCCCAGGCCTCCTCCAAACACCCCAGCCCTGAGTCAGAGGCAGCAGAGCAGAAGGCCCTGCTCACAGTGCAGTACAGCCTCCTCAAAATCCTCAGCAAGTCTCTCGCTGCCCTGCGCCACTTCACCCCTGATGTCTGCCAGATCCTCCTTGACCAGGTGGGGAGAGAGGAGAGGTGCTGCTCTCCCAAGGGGGGAATTTCCAGCATTTCCAGGGATATTCTGGGTCTGTGTGTGTCCTGCTTGATGCAGTGACCCCACTGTATTCCTGTCTGCTATTCTGCACAGAGCAGGATACAAGGAATTTGCCGTGGGAATCAGGCACTGCACAGTGTGAGGGGAAGACTTGGGTGAGCTTTTGTGTGATCTACACAAGGCTGTGTATGTGTGACAATAACCCACTTGGTTTGTACCTTCAGTACACCATTCTTCAGGAGAGATCCTCTTGTCATCCTCACATGATGGTGTGACCCAATGCCTGGTCTCCAGGTTCAGAAAAGGAAGGTCTAATCCTTGATTCTGGCAGTGTCTTGCTGCTAACTGTTGGATAGGGAATGTCCTTCTGTGCCTCTGGGAGCAGCCAGTACCTTGGTGTGCCAGTGATGGCAGCTGTGTGAGGAGAGCCATGGAGTCTGGTTGTGCAGTGCTGTACAGGACACTTTACTGCTACAGCTGTGCACCTGAGATTTGGGAAATTATCTCAGTTCTTCTATTTCTCCATATAAAAAGGGTGATAAGGGACTGGGTATTTCTGTTCCTATGGCAACACCATACTCATGACCTCCGGGGTCTCACTCGTTATTCTCTTCCTCCACAGTCGCTGGACCTTGCTGAGTACAACATGCTCTTTGTCTTGAGTTTCACCACACCAGCCTTTGATTCAGAAGTTGCACCTTCCTTTGGGACCCTTCTTGCCACAGTCAATGTGGCCCTGAACATGCTGGGAGAGGTACAGGCCCTTTCTGTGTCTGGGAGCATGGCAGTTGCAGTGATCCCAGAATGCTCATTCAGCTGATGCTTTGAAGAGCGTGAGCTCTTTCTGTCTTTCTGTCTCGTGTCTCTAATGCCTTTTTTTTGCCTCGAAGATGGATAAGAAGAAAGAACCTTTCCCTCAGGCTGCAGGGCTGAATATGCAAGAGGGAACCAAAACCCTCAAGTAAGTTTCTAGTTCCTTGATGTAGTTACAGCCAAGCAGGAGAAGTCAGAGCTCCTCAGATCAGAGCTGAAGTTTAGAGGCATTTTTGTATCTTCATACCTCCCTTGTGCATGAAGTCTCTCAATAACTATTTGACGTGAGAACCAGAGTGTGCTGAGCCTTTTGGCTCCTGCTGATTTGTGTTTCTCTGCACAGGTCTCTGCTCATGTTTACAATGGAGAACTGTTTCTACCTGCTCATCTCGCAGGCTGTGCGGTACCTGCGGGACCCGGCTGTGCACCCCCGGGACAAGCAGCGGATGAAGCAGGAGCTCAGCTCGGAGCTGGTGAGCACTTTGTGCTGTCCTCTCTCACTGTTCAATGTGTCTTTGTGGCTGCCCATTTCCCAGCATGACTCATCAGCCTTGGGCTGCTCATCCTGGCACATTCCTGTGCCACAGCACCCGGTTTGGGGAGGGAGAGGGCGTGTGGTGGAACGGAGCTGACTTGTTACACACTCTAATTCCAGAGTACGCTGCTCTCCAGCCTGTCCCGTTACTTCCGCCGGGGTGGTCCCTCTTCACCTGCCAGCGGGGTCCTTCCCTCTCCCCAAGGAAAGTCTGCCTCCAAGCTGGGTCCAGAGGGGCAGGAGCCCTTGTTTCAGCTCGTGCAGGCCTTTGTCCGGCACGTGCAGAGATAGATCCTGTCCTGGCCCTGCCTCCCTTGCCAGGACTTGAAGCGGAACAATTCACGTCCACCACAGAAGGCATCACCTTTGGCAGAGCTGTAATGAGGACTGGGAAGGGAGGGGGGCCAGGTGTGGGCAGTGGTGTCACCTGAGCAGTGAGATCCCATGGAACTGTTGTCACCCAGGAGCAGAGTGAATGTAAGGAGAGCCCAGCTGGCTCTCTGGTGACCAGCCCACATGCACAGTCTGCTCGCTCTGTCTGCCAGAGCATCCTGGCTGGGTACAAGCACTGAACAGTCAAAACCTTTATTTTTATAGCTTGTACCTCAGCTGGGGAAGCTGTGGCTGGATGGAGAGAGGAGACACTTTCTGCTGGGCATTAACTCTGCTCCTAACACAAGGTGCAATCTGCATCTCCCACGTGGAGTCCAGCTAAGGCACACCCAAGGGATCAGCCAGCAAATCAGAGACCATCTTTCTACTGCTATTTTTGTACTGAATGGTTCAAGGCACGATGGTGTATGTGTGCTTATGCCTTCCCTTCACCCTGCAGTCTGTGTGTTGTGTGTGTTTCTGAAGAGCAAGGCCTCACTTAAGGTTTTTACGTCTAAATTCCATCGCTCCAGTCTTGCAGTTTTTTGTAACTGTGCCCTATTTATACTGATATTAAAACCTTTATAGACAGCAGCTGTGTTCATGGGTTTGTATTGGACACAGTAGCACCAATTCTGCAATGTCTGGGTGCTAGTTCTGCTGAGCTGCAGTCCCAGCTAGTGCTGTGACTTCTGAGTGACAATCCAGGGACTGTCTGAAATGGCTGTAATTAAAGGCTGATTCCCTGGGTTCCCCACACCCACTCCCTTTCTCCTACTCTCCTGTTGGGGAACTCGTAGGAGGTTTGAAATGAGCAGCACTATAAAATACTCCTCAGGGATGATTCCCCTGCACGTGGTGGTGAGGGCCCTGCTCAGGCATCACTCTCTGCAGTGAAGGTGCATCATGTGGTGTAGCTCTAGATCAAGAAACTCTTAAGGTTCGGAGGCTCAGTGTGTAGTAAGGACAGTAAGAGAAAGTTAGTGATTATTGCTTAAATTACAGCCTGAAATCTAGACAGGCTTATCTAAGGTAAGAAATCAAATTTCAGTGTAGTTGTGAGCTATTATTTCCTAAATAGACACTTGATTGCTTTACCAGCCAGAACCTTTTTATTTCAATGGTTTTAAGAGACTAGAGCTAGAAAATGAGATTATCATGCTTTGAGGTTGTTTGAGCTTTTTTACCTTGTAAGCTTCAGTGCTGGCAATATCCTGGTACTTTTGTTTGATCTAGTGTCACGTGCCCTGAGGGCTTTGGAGAGATTTGAACTGGCTGGAGTAAAGTCTTAAAGTAGAAGGGAGAGGGGTTTGTGAGGTGGTGTGACAGTCCTAAACCCAGTGGTGTTTCGATGGGGCAGCCTGTACCCAGCAGCACTTTGTGCCATGGGGGAACTGAGTGTGACCATGGAGAGCTGAAAGTGAGCAACTGCAGAGACAGCAAATAGATGAGGGCTGCCATGGAGAGGGGAAGCAAAGCTGGAATCTGGTCCATCTAAGCAAGTTCAGTTACAGCAGAGGCTGTTACTTGACAGCTCTGGTCAGGATCTTTCCTTTTTGTTACAGATTTGGAAGTTACAGTGTGCTCATCCCTGTAAGGGTGTTCAACAAGAATGGATTCTTCCAGATGTTTATTCAAGCACCAGAGTGAGTTGGTGGTGCTTGGCAGGAGCCCGTGGTGCCAGACAGCAAAAGCAGTGGATGTGTTGTTTCCATGTGTTTTAGAGCTCCAGCAGCATTTCAGTCCTGAGTCACAGCTGTCCCTGTTCCTCAAGCACAGAGGGGACCCAGCAAAGGGGGGCTCCCCTGCCACCTGCAGAGAAGCAGCACAAGTGTCACCTTCCTGTACAGAGTCATAGGAACAATAGATGTTCCATGTCCTTTTTTTTCTACTGCAGAGGGAACAGAGTGCTGGTGCCAGGAAGAGAATTCTTCTGGCTGCTCGGAGGGAAGAGACCATTTTCTGCTTCATTAAGCTGCTGCTGCTTTAATGTACCAAGGAGAGGAATAACAGTGGAACAGGGATGTCACTAGCCTGAGGGAAAATGTACATGCTGGAAGGGAAATAGGCAGGAGTAGATCTCCAGTAGATCAGGACTATGGGAGTGGTAGTCCTGGCAATTTTAAAACTAACTAGAACAGGAATGTAATTTGATTTCCCTGTTTTCTTTAACTAGAACAGCCAAGCGTTATTGCTGCAATACAGAGCATTTCTCAACAGCTGCTTTTCCCAGGAGTTCCTTCCAAGCTGGGTGTTAGGGGCAAGACTTTAGGATTTTAGATTAGCAGCAGATCTAGTTTCCATAACAACTAAAAAAGTCTGTTAGATCGAGAATAGCACTTGGGTCTCTCAACAGCTGAAGTCATCCTGCTCTGCTCTATTTTTGCTTTGGGTGCAGGAGGAGCTGTTGTTCCTCAGAGCCTCTGAAGCTGTAGTACAACTGAGATGTGCCAGCTGGGAGGGGAACCACAAGGCTCTGACAGTGTGTTGGGAGTGTCAGGTGGGACAGGAAAGATGAGCAGCTTTGTTTTGCTTTTAACCCCATCTTCCAAGCCTGGGGGAGCAGGAGGGGGCAGAGCTTTCACCTGAGCTGCTCCCTTTGTCTCCCTGCTTATCCCCACAGCCCCATGGCTGGGGAGCAAGGACAGCCCTGAGCCCACAGAAGGTGCTGAGGCAGGAGGTCAGGCAGTTTGTTTATTGGCAAATAAGTGCTGAAACCCATGAACCCCACAAACACAGGTGCTCAGTGCCCTGTTACATTAGAATGGTCACAATACCTTTGGGGAAAGTGCAAAAGATCAATAAACAAGCAGTTAGTTCTGACATACCCAGGGGAAGGTTGTGAACAGAGCTTGGTGCAGGTGAGTTTCTCTTCCATCCAGCTTGAGTGGAAAACTCGTGACACATCGAGTGGAAGTCCTGTAGGTGAGCTCTAGCTAGGAGTTCATTCCAGAGTGAGCAGGCACACACACACCTGAGCTAAAGCACCCCATCCCTCCAGGACAGCCTGGGTCATGGTGTGTGTATGGCCAAGAACAGCTCCTTGTAGGGGGTCACAGCAGGTGGGACTGTCCCTTTCTGCACTAGGATGCACCAAGTCTGTTCACTGCTGACATGGGAGGGAAAACATTCATTAAATCAGTGATTCAGGATGGAAATAAAGTCAGGCTAAAACATGCCTGGACATACACACTAAAAGAAAAGCCTGGACAATAACACAGGGAGCAAAGCTTGTAAAAAGGCTTGTAAACTTTGCAGTCCAAGAGCAATTTCCCAGAGGAAATGCAAGCGAGATGCATGGTCCCTTGCACAGAGGTTTGGGGTTGGGCCCTATGGTAGCAGGTCGGTCTCCACAAAGAAATCTTCTTGTTTCAGGGGATGGGGGTTGGTGGGAGCCTCCAGGCCCCAGGATGGTGAGTGTGGCTCTTGGCCAGCTGTGTGTTGCTGGTCTCCCATGGGGGAGCAGGGTGGGTGGGTTTAACAGGCTTCTAAATTTTAACTGCAGCCTCCTTGCCTTAGGTGCCAGGACATGTCAGAGAGGGTATGTGGGGCATTTCCCTACTGGAATGCTCAGTGGTTGGATCTGGGCAATTCTACTGTTGCAGAAGAGAGGAGGGGCAGACAGGCACTAACCCACACCAGACACGAGGGGAGTGTAACTGGTGAGCAGCTGCTGAGGGACACAGCTCACTCACCCTGGGAAAGCCACTGTGAGGAACAAGGGAAGGGAAGGGAAGGGGAAAAGTCATCGAGGAATCATGTGCCCTCAGGACTAACCTCAAAGCAGGCTGCACTGGGAGGTAACAAATTCAGTCTCGGGTGCCATCAGCCCTTTCCCAAAACCTCACCACCAGAGTTTTCCCACTTCTTTCCCACAATTCCCATATTAGCAATGGAGTGTCGACCCTGAAGAGAGCAATGGTCTCGGATGAGGAAATCCGCATTAGAAGTGCCAGATGAGGGGTGCATTCAGCTTGTACATTCTTCTTCCTTAACATTTAACTTAACAGTTCCAAATAAGTGACAGGAACTTTCCCTTTCTGGTTCCCTCTTTCCCCGATGAGCCAGTCTGGATCCATGCCTGGCAGGCTGTACACAGTGATCATCTGGGGAGAGAAGACAGCACATTAGACAGGACCGTACTCTGCAGACAGAGCCAAGAAGTTCAGTCAGATGGGGACTGATAGAACAGAATTCCTGAGGTTCATTTAGCAGGCATCTGTGCCCTTTCCCTGGAGCTATGTGCAGCTTTAACACAAGATCTATGGAAAACTGCCCAGTGATGTCCCTGTTGCTTTTTCATTCTCCAAAGTGACTCAAAGTACTTTTACATGTTGCTGGGTCATCCCTTCTGAATATAGAAGTTCAGTCTGGAAAACAGAAAAGTTTCCAACTTGCTGACTTTTCTTTTTTTCTTAGCATGATTAGAGCAGGCCTCCAGCCAACAGCTTATCCTATTGCTCTGGATAAGGCAGCTGTATTTGAGGTCACAGTGAAGAAACTGAGTATTGGAGTGTTTTATTTCGGGTACAGTTGGGCTCCAACAGGAACTGAGGAGTTTTTTGGATGTTAAATAATAAATGGCCATGAGCACAAGCTCACTGCAACTCAGCAGATACTGGTATCCAGGTAAAGACTCTTAGTTTCATAAAGAAAGTCCCAGGCTTTGCAGGCTCAGGTTTTAGGGGCAGGAAAAGGAACCAAAGTCCTTGCTGGGCAGTTACAGCCAAATCCAACACTCAGGAAAGCCACCAACCTCATCTGCAAGAAGTGCCAGCTCAGTGCTGTCAGCTGCTTCGTAGTCGTAGAGGACTCTGGCCCTGCGTGTCCCACTGGCAGGAGGCTTGACCTCGTTGGGGTTCAGCACACCCTCTGCCACGGTGTTGGGCACCCCAACAATTGTGGGCACCATGGGAATTGTAGGCACAGCAGGGAGGGTGGCAGCAGCAACAGCTGGAGGAGAGGTAGCGGCTGCGGGAGCTGCGGAGTCTGTGTTGCCTACGAACGTGCCTGAAAATCTTACACAGAGGAAAAAGCACAGCTCAGTGAGGCTCCAGCCTGAGCAACCACCACGAGCTCTTCCTTTCAGCAGCTGCACTGCTGAGATGATGCTCAAGAGTTGCAGCCTACATCCCCACACTGCCCTTCATGTAGGGAAACACCCTCAGGTCTCAGGTGCTGGGACTGCAGCAGGTGACACTGGTCTGCCTATTCTGACTCCAGTGCCCTGTTTCACCAACTTGCAGAGCACCAGGCTGACATGTGGCACTGCAGAGGGGGCTGGGCAGGTGCTGCTCTTGGCTCTGTTTGACTGGGCCCATTGTGCTGTGGTCCCTGCCCTGCTCTCACATGGTCTGTGTTACCTGTTCTGCCTGCTAATTCTTCGGGAAAGGGGTGGGCATTGCTGCTGTTGAACTGGATGCCACAGCTGGAGGCTCCCAGGCTTTGCAGGCTCTCCAGAGAGAGACAGTAATGGAGCTCAGGCTCAGTTATCTTAAGGGGGTGTAGCTCTGGCCCTGGCAGTGATCACACAGAGACCCCAGAGTCACTGAGGGGAGGAGAGCCCTCAGAGCTCATCCTGGCCAGGATCATACTTACATTTCTCCTTTGGAGCTGCAGGCATGGAAAAAGAATGGAACAGGAGTGTGAGTGATCACGTAGAGGCAACAGCCCCTCCTGGGTCAGGCCTGTGCTGGTGTGACAGTGCCAGACAGAACATCCCAGCCCACCCCATGGGATGTGCAGCCAGCAGCACAGAATATGGAATCTGGGATTTGTTACTGCTGCAGCAGGGCATGCTCAGGCTCATTGCTTGGCAACAGGAATTTGAGTCCTGTGTGATTTAACTAATTTAGAGGAAGAATGCTCAAACTCCCATGGCCATCGTGCTTTGAGAGGAATGTGAAAATCCAGTGGCAAAGCCTGCTCCAAATGCACCACCACCACCAGGGCTGATCACTACTCTGTAAACTCAGAAGCTCTGTCAGAGTTGTGAGGGCACTTTTAAACTTCTGCCCAACATTGTGATGTGGGAGGGGGAAAGAGCCCTGAGCTGGGGTAAGGAGATCAATTACCCTCAGAGAGGTAAAAGCAGTTTCTTGTCTCACCTGCCCAGTTGCTTCTGCAGGTCCAGCATGAACTGGTAGCACTGAGCATAGTAGTGGGTCTGAGACTCCACAAACTCGTGGAGACAGCGAAGATGATTCACCTGGAGGGAAAAAGGCCCATCAGCTTGGCTGAGTTTGGCTGCCAGGCACAGAAACTCTCTTGCTGCAGCTACTACTCCCAAGGTATCCCGAATTTACCACCTCTTCTACCTCTATCCCACATGCAGGACTCCATGATCCTCTTGGCAGGAGCCAGGAGTCTCTGCAGTCCCTGCCACCCCCGGGTGCCCAGGAGGACTCACGTGTGTGCTGCTGATCCCCTCCAGCAGCAGCCGGGTCACCTCTGCCTGCCGGTCGAACTCGGTCTGTGTGAGCCTCAGCTCGTGCTCCGCCTGCAAACAGGATGGGGGCTCGGGCAGCACAAGGCACAGCCCCCTGCTGCCCCTGCAGCCCCTACCTCCACACCCCCCTCTGGCAGCAAGGCACGGGTGCTGCAGGATCCACGTGCAGCTGTGACACCGAGCACAGGCACAAAGAGACCCTGGGTTGGGATTCCAGAGACCTCTGGCTGCATTTCAGCCTGATTCCTTCTTAATCCTACACTGGATCGCTGCAGGTGATGGAATGGCAGCTCAAAACTGATGCATCAAGCAGGGAAGCTCCTACTCCCACAAGACTAGGAAATGAAGATGGGGAGGCTTTGTTAATCCTGAGTGTGTGGAAAGCCAGTCCCAAGCCAGCTCTGGTCCCTTTAATCCCCTGTTTCTGCACCTGCAGGAACAGGAATGTCACAGCCTCCCTAGGCTTCTCTCTGCAAGTGCAGTGGTTTCCTTTTTATCACCAGAGAACAAAGGCTGAGGCCAGGCAGCATTTACCAAACTGCTGCTGCTAATTAAATCTGCAATGGAGATGAACATCCCAATCCAACTTCTACCCAAGGGTCTCCTTTGGGGCTAATTACTGATTCTGAGCTAGGAGGAATTAAACACTGGTGAACAGCAGGCAGCTCCACAGCAGGCTTTGGGAATTCAGAGACAGACTCACACTGGAGACCCATCTCTCCCCCACCACCCCACAGTGCATTTACACTGGGGCATTTGTGCAGTACCAGAATACCCAGATGGATCCTGGCAAGGAGATCTCCAGAAGTGCCAGCTCTCCTCTCCCCTCCTGCTGATGCAAAGGGGTGACAAGCAGGCCCACGTGTTCTCTCCAGCATGCAGCACTCCTTAACACCAGTGCTGGTGTCCTCTTGGGATGTGCTGTGACTGGTCACACAAGAGTGACACCCACTCAGCTCCAGCTCACTGGAAAGAGAACCCTTTCCCCTCCTCCAGGAGCGTGCAGCCATCAGAGCTGCCTTGGGGCAGGGTTCCTTTTGCTGCCTTGGGAATGCCCTCACCATTCTGGCCCAGGGCTGACATGTCTGGAATTGAGCCCAGAGGGCTGACAGTCTCAGAGCAGAAGCCACATCACTAGTGACCCCAGAGGAGACCCAGTAGTCCCAGCAGGACAAGCTGGAGGTGCTGCTGGGGCCAGTACAGCTCTCATCTGGTACCAGCATTACCAGTGTAGAGCCAGGCTACAACAAAGAAATGCTTTGACTGTCTTTTAATCAGATTTGTCTATTTTAAGCTGCAACTCAACTGATCTATTTTCTTGCATCCTCTGTATGAAGGGGATTATTTAAAGGAGAAGGGGGAATGTAACAGGAAATACCAGTGCAATGCCTTCAAAACACCAAGTGACTCTTGCTCCCATGAGCTGATTCTCCAGTATTCAGAGCTATTTAACCTTGTGCCAGGCAGACCCAGCTCCATTTGGTGCTGTCTGGGATTTGCCTCTCCCTGCTAACTCTGAGCAGTTGCAGGGTATAGTTTCCTATAAAGCCAGAGCTGGATGGTGACCTGGGAGGCCCCTTCCAGCCTTGTGCTTCTCCAAGACATGGAGAACTTCAACATTTACTTGCATACTTTGGTCTATCCAAGCAGAATAGCCCAAAGAGAGAGGATGGAGGAACAGATCCTTGCTTGCTCACAGCTGACTGTAGCCAGCTTGTTGGCTGAGGGACCAAAGGATTTAAAGAACAGGAAGAGCTGGGTCAGGAACAGCCAGTCCATTCTGCAGATGCCTCTGGAGTAAGGCAGCATCAGGCTGCTGCCATGCACAGCACACAGAACTTCTGCCACCCTGCACTTCAGCAATGCCTGCTGGGGGTGTTCCAGGTATGAAAGCAACAGGACCCCAGAAGGTGTCTCTGGAAGCTCCATGCTGTCCTGGAGCTCCATACAGAGCCCACCTTGCCCTCAGCCGCCCATCCACCCTCATGGACAAGCCACACTTCCCTCCCAGAGCCTGCACGGATCACAAAGGTAGGTGCAGCTCACACAGAGAGAATCAACTCCATGAGCCTTCAAACCTCCCCCCTGAGTGAGCTGTTCCCTGCAGCAGCTGGGGCTGTGCACAGGAAATGCTCTGTCCTTGTTCCAGCTCTGTGTGGAGCCAGCTGGATGGATCAGCCCAGGGGCTACCAGAGGCACAGGGAGGATCAGAGCCTTGGCCACAGGAGCAGAGCTGGGTCACACCTCCAGCACCACCTCTGCTCCTCTCACACAGTGCAGGGTTCTGAGCCTCCTTTTACCACACAGACACACACCTGGATGCCAGGGAAGTGTCTCCCACCAGGGACAGCCAAAGGCTCATCCCAAGGCACTGTCACTGCACTGAACCACACAGAGAGATCAGGGCTGGGGCACACAACAGCAGCAGCCCCTGACCCTCCCTGCCTGCCAGCAGGAAGGGTTCCACAGCACCCCCGTCCCCTGAACACCCCCAGAAGGTTTGAGCACAATTCCAGCTGGGTACTTACCTTTTCCACCTCGTCGCTCCAAAGCTGCAGGGGCCACAGAGCAACAGGAAAGGAGATCAGTGTTGGAGACGTCGCGCAGCGCTCGGCATTAACACAACGGGCAAGGACGCTCCGTGGACAGCAGGCCAACTCCAGGGACAAGCCAGCCCTTCACCCAGCAGCAGCTGCCAGATCCATGCCCCTTTCCCCTCATTCCTGCACCCTCAGCCTCAGTTTCACAACGGGAGAGCAAGTCCGTGCCACCACAGCCAGCAGCACGCCAGCTCTGCTCCCTGCCAGGGCTGCTACAGCCACTGCAGTCCATGGGCTCCAGGAAAAAGAGGATTAACAGCACAGTCCTCTGCACAGCAAGGCTCACTTCGCTAAAGTTGCAGAGGTTGGTGTTGGGGGACAGCCCTTCTTTTTGGATTGTGGAGAGGCAAGTGAGCCTTTTGAGCTCAGGCCACACAGAGGCCAGTGTTCCTCACCCACGGTCCAGAGAGCTCAGATAAATAGGATAATCCACCCAGCCTGCACTGCCAACAGGCCTGTTCAGCCACAGCAAGGAGGAAGCAGGGGCTGGATGCTGCCTCTGAGCCAGGCAAAACATCACACCACTCCTTCCTACTCTCCCTCCCTGCTGGGGCAAGCTTGGGGCAGCACAACACTGGACACCTCCAGCTGCTTGTGGGATCTGGCTTCAGGACATAAAACAATCAACAGAAGTCACACACAGCAGTGGCAAAGGGAGAGAGGAGGCAGAAAAACACATTGATCCTTCCAGAGGTCCTTGTCTTGGCCTTTCCTCAGCAGCCAACGACTGCCTCAGTCCTGGCACTGTGAAATCCCCCAGGATCTGGGAGCACAGCAGCCTTCCTGCAACACCCACCCCAGCCTGACTGGCATCTCCTCCTTGAGTGGAATTATTGCACTGGTCTGGGTGTTGAGGTGGGGGTTTTCTTTGACTTTTATGGGGATGTTTTGTTACTGCAAATCAGGAACTTGTTCGAGCAAGGCCATGTGTGGGGACACAATCCCTTCCCCTTCAAAGAGCTCCTGTGCTCTGGGAAGAGGTGGTGGAAGCATTTTGTAGGAAGCTGAGAAGCAGATCCTGAACTGCTTCTCTGGCACGAGGCCTCTGCCAGTACAGCCCCACGTGTTTGGAGCAAGGTTTACCACAGGAGCAAGGGGAAGCTCCCTCTGCTCCCAGGCCCTCCTACTCAGACACTGTGGACAGTGCTCAAGCCATGTCAGGCCCATTTAATCAGTGCAGCACCCACTGAATTTATAGCCAGATTTGTTTCTCTTCTGTTGCATTTGCTATGCCACCTCCAGATCTGACCCTGTGGTGTTCTGGGACAGTCCAGCTTTGCCCAGATCTATCCCTGGGCTGAGACTCTGTGTGGCTCCTTTTTGGACAGCTCAGAGAGCAGAAAAGGCTGTTGTCTTCCTGCACCCCAGCTCAAGCCAGAGGAATCCTCTTTAAGGTACTCAATATGTTTTTCTTGGAATCATTCCTAGGAATACAGCATGTGGCAGGGTCTGAGAGAAAGGGATATTTAGGCTTGCACAGCCCACGTACACCTTCTTACACAAAAACAAAAGGTCAGTGTGGGAGAGAGGAGAAATGGCTCCTCAGCCTCCAACTCATACAAAACAAGGGAGGTGCTTTTTTCTCTTGGATTTAATTCCACCTGAGCCCTCCTGTCATGGAAGGGGGAAAAAAAAATAAAAGCACCGTGTTATCCACCTCTCCAAAAACCAACAAGGTAAATTTAGAATCCAAATCAGAGCCCTGCTGAGGGCATGTGGTCCCGGAGAGAGCTGACCTGTTTGCTCACCTGTAAGACAAAGCTGTTACCTTGGGCATAACCAACCCCTCCCTCCAGAAAGGAGCCGAGCTCAAGAGCCAGGTGAGCAGCAGCCACTGCTCTGCACTCTCAGTGCACACTAAGGAGCAGCACAAGGACTCTGGCCTGGAAGAAAAGCAGAGCAACAGGGATGAAGAGCTCCTACCTTGCTGCAGTGCCTGACCCCTTGGGATGAATGCTGGGATTCGAGAGCTTGCAGCAAAGCAGCCCTGCCTGTACAGAGCTGGGGAGCAGCCTGGGCTCAGCCTGTGTTTTGCTAATTAGAGATGCAATTTAGGTCACCCCTGCCAGTGCAGCTGGACTTCAGGTGGCCCTTCACCCACCAACTGCAGCCTCTGAAAGAGTTTTGGAAGCTACAAGACCTGACACTGGTCAGGCCAGCACAATTCCCACAGGCACTCCTGGTAGGAGGCCCTGCTGTGCAACCACCAAACTCGCTGGGGTCAGTGCTGGCTGCTCTCCCAGAGCAGGAGTGCTCCCAGAGCCCTGCTCTCACTGCCCAGTGCCACCAGCACTAGCAGAGCCTGATGAGGGAGCACTGAACTGGGCACAGATGCCCCAGGGTAGACACTTGTTGGCCACAAAACCTCACAAAATCTGTTCTCCTGTTGCGTTCCTGTACGTGGCACCTGCTCCCCAGAGCAGCTTTGCCATGGAGCAGAAGCAGAGCAAGGCACTTTTTGGTGAGGGCTGGATGTGTCCAACTGAGTGTCTGGGCACTCCATGAGATGCCAAGGCACATTGTACCAATGCTTGTCTTCAGGTGTGCTTTAGCCCTGGGGAATAGCCAGGATCTCCTGGTCTGTTCAGAGGCAGGGAAAGCCCAGTTTCTCTCCTCTGGATCTCCTAGAGCTGAATTGCAGTCCCTTGGAACAGACCTTCCCAAGGGAAAAGCCAGAGCCACTGGCTCTGAGCTGCACTAGGAGACAGGAGAACTGAGCAGGTGCTGCAGCAACACCAGTATCAGCTTCTTCTGCAGGACTCATCACCAAGCCTGGGACTGATGGAAATCATTTCCTAGGTATTGTGCAAAGCTATTTCTGATCCCAGCATTGCTCTCCAAGAAGGTCAGGACAGATCCCCCTAGGAACTAACACTGATGCTGTCAGCTCAGACACACCTGTGTCTCCAAATGGGAGGGGTTTCCCATTAACCAAATCCAGCTTGTTTCCACAGTGTTTTTTGTTTCTGAGAAGGCTGGGCTGTCCTTTTTCATATCTGCAGATCCCACTCCCCAGCACTTCCACTCCCAGATTATTCCATTAGCAGGCATCAGTGTTGTTCTGAATGCTAGTTAGGAAGCAAGATGATCAGTTTTCAACATTTTAACGAGAAATGTGACATTATGCAGTGGGGAGCCATGAACACAGCATGGGAAGTCAATTGCTTGGCCACATCCACTCAGTGCAGCAGAGTGGAGAGGCAGCAGGCTGTTCACCCACCCCAGGCACATCTGGCTGTGGAACAGCTGTCAACACAATGAAAGGGTAAAAAATGATCTCAGCTTGAAGAACAGACAAACCTGCACTGTTATTGACACTGGTGGCAGAGAGATTCCCCCACCTTTGCTTCTCTTGACCAGCTACAAAGCCTCTGACACCACAGTACAGACCAGGCAGTCACATGTGTGACACTGCCACTGTACAGCTGGAACCATCCAGAAAGGCCACTCTGGGAGTTGTTCCTCTCAATTGCTCCCCTAGCAATAAAAACCCATCAGAAGATCCCCACTAGAACTGTGGAGGAGGGCTGGCAGGGAAGCTGGTCTGGAAAGCAAACCCAGATGCAAAGGGCCAGACCCTGAGCAGGCACCCCACAGGGTGATGCGAATCCTCAAGGCTGAGTCAGGGGAACCCTGGGCAGCCCATGTCACATTAAAATGTTGAAAACAGCAGAGCACTAGATCTAACTCAGGTAAGAGAGGGGCAGGAAGAGGCTGGAGAGGCAATGTCCAGGAGGAGGCAGGTTCCAGAGGAGGTGATCTTACCGCAGATGCGCTGGCGGAGAGCACGTAATTACGAGGTCTGGTTTCCTGAAAGTCAGGCACAGCCTGGGGGGGAATAGAGTGTCATGTACAAGGCACCAGAGGAGTCAACAGGAGTCACTGGGCAATGGGTGGAACAAGAGACCAGTGGCTTTTTTCCTGCCTGTGCTGGGAGCTGCCTGATGAGGGGCAGCAGGGAGGGCTCCCGACATCTCAGCGCTGGCGTGTGGAGGCCAGGCTTGTGCAGTGGCAGGGGGACTGGCTTGTGCAGCCACCCCTGCTGCTGGAACAGCAGACACTCCTACTCTGCCTGTACCTACAGCTACCAGCTCATACAGCACCATCCCAAAGGCATTCCCATTCCCTTGCAGCCAGCAGGTTGCTCTTGTTGCATGAGCTCAGTTCTGTGGGCAGGACCTTCCCTCCCCTCATCTCCTGCCTACAGTCACTGTCCAGGGCCTTGCCCTTAAAGCAGGAGCATTTACCAGCACTGGAGCTCCCTTCCACAGCACCTTCTACTGCTCTCACTCTCTCCAAGCCACGTTTCCTAACAGCCAGACCTGCTGTGTTCAGGGAGGGACATGGCTTAGCCAAACCAGGTCTAGCAGTGGAGGAGTTTTCATCCTAGAGGTCAGGAAACCTCCAAACCACCTTCTCCATAGCTAAATTTCTGCCCTGGGGCACGAGGAATTGAGCACTCTGGAGGTGTCCTCACTGGAAGTGCAATGGATCCAGTCCACCCCCACACAGTTATGGGTTCATTAAACACCACATAACCTGGGATTTTTATTCAGTTATGACCAGGCCCCTCCTGGGATGGCCTTTGGCTGTAGCACCACCTGAAGAGACAAACCAACATCTGACATCAGGAATCCTCCTGGCCAGCCCTTGCTGCACAGTGGCTGCTGTGCAGGGCTGGCACAGTCCTGCTGTATCCCAGCTCTGGCATTAATCCCCTCAGGCCCCTCATTCTCTCTCCCAGGTTAATCTCCCTGCAGTCACCCAGATCCACTTATACACACTGACCCACTTTGCTGGGCCCCAAGCAGCCAGCTGGAGTGAGTGACCAGTGTGTGGAAGAGCAGTCAGGCAGTCCCAACCATTTTTTTTTTCATACCATTTAGGAGTTTTAGGGATGGCTGGAGGAAGGAATAAGGAGGAGCAATTCCTATTACAAGTTAAACCTGAATATAGGGAGAGAAATGCACCAGTGAGGTTTGAGGCCAGCATAGCAAGTAGGCTGGAGTGCTCCCTGTGGGAGAAAGGATATTTCACAGAAATACTGCTTATGCTTTTTGTTTTAAAGATCAAGAGCAACTGAAGAAACCTCTCCTCCCATTCCCTGGTCTCCAGGGAGTCCCAAAACTGGTCACAGCATATGGGATGAAGGAGGCAAGCTTCTCTTGTACTTGTGTGCATGGAGAAGTTGTATTTGCAAGCAGTGATCAAAAGGGACCCACCTCCCTCCCCCTTCCACTCTGGTAATGGGAAAAAGGGGCAGAACAGCACCACAACCAGATCATCCTGCCTGTCATTGTCTCTGGGCTGCCCTTCAGAGAGGGACTGGCCACCTGGCCTCACCTCCTCCTGCCTGCAGCTGGAGGAGCCCGAGGGGTTCTTTAGGGGAGCCCCTGCCTCTCTTGAGCACTGCTTGCGTGGATGGACCCGAGGGATGCTCCAGAGGGGCTGCAGGCAAGGCTCTGACACTCCCACCCTTCTGGAGCACCTTTCCCAGGCAGCCACAGCCCTGATCACACTCAGAACATGCTGCAGGGCCAGTCCCAATGGGACAAAGGAGATATGGATTTTCTTTTCAAAAATGGGAAAGAGACAATGAGAGGTGTTAAAGAATAAAAAAAAAATCACAGCACTGTTAGCACAGTCAATACTCACATCTCCCTCACACTGAGCAAATCACAAAGAAACAAAACAAAAAGGTTAGTAAACAAAACAGCATCAACAGGAAGGACAAAGCACAGAGTCCATGGGAAATGCACAAGCCCAGGTGCTCCACAGCAGCTCAGGGGTCTGGGCAGCAGCTCCAGGGGCATCACGAGACAGAAGCTGTGGGAACACGGATTTGCACTACAGAGGGGAAGAGCAGCAAGAGAGAGGTGAGCTGGGAGAGCTGGGACACTTCAGCTTGGATGGGGAGGCGAGACACAGGACTCCAGGCATGTTACAGGAATGCTGTGATCTAGGTGAGGTGTTCAGAGCAGAGGAAGCAGCTCTCCCCAGTGCTGGGAGCTTCCACCTTGTTACCCAGCAGTCAGGAAGGCACCCAGAGCCCAGGGACCCCAGCCCTAAGCTGAGCTGGGTGAGAGATGGGTCCCCACAGCAGCAGCTGAATTTGCTCTGCTGCTGTGGTCAGTGTTTCAGCCACTCTGCTGCTTTGAGGCTTGGCTTGGGGAGGACACCCTGGAAAGCCTGGATTGGCTCTGCACCTGCCTGGGGCACCCCAGAAGTTCCAGAGGGAAACAAAGTTTTTTTTTCCAGCTACAGGGGAGTCTCTCAACCAAGGCTGTGTGTGCAGGTGAGAGGCCTTGGGATCAGCTCCTGTAGGAAGCAAGGTAAAGAGGGTGGAAAGGGAGGAAGTACAGGAGGTATCAGAATTCCTGCTCTGATCTGAGCTTAAAGCAATGGCCACCAGTTTCCCCTGAGACTGGGGGCACCCTCCAGAAGGGGAATGGGGGACTCCTGAAGTTACTTTCAGAGGATCTGGGGGACCTGACTGATTAAAGGAGGCTTTTTTAAAAGGGCAGCTACTACTTCTGTTCACAGCTGTCCTGTGTAGGTCTGAGCACTCTGTCAGACCTGCTGAGCTTAGCACAGCTTCCCCATCTGCCATGGATGTGACCAGAGCTGAAGGAAAGGGAAAACACATGGGAACTGGCTACCCAGGGAGAGACAAGGCCAGAGGCCCAGCTGGCAGATGGTTAGAAACAGGCTCATAGCAGGGCTGCTGGGCTGGCATCCCAGTGCATCCCAGAGACTGACTGACAAGGACAGTCTCATTCTGACTTGCACACATTTGCCAGTTTAGCTCCTGACCCCAAGGCAGAAGCAGAACTTGGCAGGTCCTTGTGCCAACAGCCAGAGCTCTACAGGATGACACCCAGCTCCAACCAGGCCCTCCAGGGAACTCATCAGTGCCCAGTGTGATGAATTCCCCAAAACCAGAGGGTGAGTAAAGCCTGTAACTAGAGCACCATGAACTGAGTGAGCAGAGAGGCTCAGGGACAGACCTTGTAGCCAGTCTGATCCTGGCCTTCCCTCACAGGCTCCCACAGCACTCCTGCCTGGGAGCTGGCAGAATCCTGACTAGTCTGACAGGCTGGGACTGCTGCAGAGCTCCAGCAGACTTCCCCTTGTGCACCTCCCAGCTCAGTTCTCTCTTGGCTTGGTTTGAGATCCCCTGTGAAAAACAGCAAGTCCTCAGAAGATGAAGCCTTTGAGTTACTAGCACAACTCATCCAGCAACCCTGATCAGTCAGGAGGCAGGAGCCTGGGTCAAGTAAAAGTTTCCAGACTCCAGAAGCTCAGAACTGTTTGCTACAACAATTCCTCCAAGAGAGGACATTTCAGAAATGGGCACATGGCTCCTGCTGCCAGTTCCCTTCCATCCCAGATGAGGAATTCTCCCACCTGTGCCTGCCAGAGACAGGACACAGCCTAATTTTTGACCATTGGAACCAAGCCCTGGGGTCAGAAGGACGGGGAGGGAAATGAGGGGAGGAGTTACCGCTGCTTTTGCCTCGGCAGCTTTGGCCTTCTTCAACCTGGCTTTGCAGGCATCCAGATCCAGGCGTCGGTTCTGCAGGATCCTCCTCTCTTTCTGGAAGGGACAGAAGATGGGGCAGAGAAGATTGTTTAGAAGCAGGGTTGAGGAGGGGACATGGCAACACCTAGGAATTGAATCTATTTCTTTATCAAAACGTGCCAGGGAGAGAGAACCAGTTGCTATGCTCGTCTCCTTAGCAAGAGTTTTGGGGCTGGTTGCCAGGGATACAGGATAACCTCCTAGAAACAGGGCAGCCTGTGATGGGTGGTGCCCACAAGCTGCAGGAGTGGGGAAATGAGTTACTTTCCTCATGCACACCAGTTGGCAACCCTTCCCTATCAGAGGGGGAACCTGAACAGATCTAGGGTTGGTATTCCCTCATCCTTGCATTCTTTAAGGGTAGAGGAATGGCATTACCTTTCACCATAGGGAAAGAAAAGGGGCTCTCTTAGCACTGTTTCCCTCTCCCCCTGCCCCCCTTGTCTCCAGGGGAATGACAAGCTTCCCCTTCCCTGCTACCCCACTCACAGAGATGGTTCTCCAGTTCCCTCTCCTTGCTACCCCACTCACAGAGATGGTTCTCCAGTCCCCCTCCAGGAAGTTGCGCAGCGGGGTCAGGAAGTTGATGGAGGCAGAGTGGATGAATTCCCGTTCTGCTGCACCCAAGCGCCTCTGAGTCTCTCCAACTTTTATCAAAGTCTTTCCTGAAACAACAGGAACCTTCAGCTCCAGGAGAAACCAATTAACACATGTTGGCTTCAGCCAACTCACCCAGAGCTTCCAGACTCTCGTGCAGGGGGACACAGGCACAGCTGTCCCTGGCCTGGGCAAGGTGACTGTGCCTGTCCCACAGCAGCTCCAGCCCTACCCCCTCTGCTGCTGGCCTGAGGCATCTTTTCACTGCTCCCAGGGCAGCTCTGATCTTATCTATCTGCTGATGCTCTTATGCCACTGATGTATTTTACTGCTCTACCTGCTTGCGCAGAATGATCCTTCTTTGCCCCATAAAACAGAGGCAGAGGAACAGAGCAGCAAATTAAAAAGCACCAGAGCAGAAAACATGAGTTGATTAGGCAGCGTTGGCCATAGATGCAGTCACAGCTGCTCTGGCTGTAACAGGACTCACTATTGAACAGCTATTGATTTTGGAGAGCAGGAACAAAGCTCATGGCAGGGGCAAGGACAGCTGGAAGTGAAGGCTGTGTCTCTGTGCAGGTCTGCTGCTTAAAGAAGCCCAAAATTCCCCCAGGAAGGGACAACTGTGAGGATTTAAGTGCAGGGCGATGCTCTGTGTGGTCAGGAAGGAGCTTGCTGCAGACATCTCAATGCAAAACAGGATTAGAGATACTCTCCTGGGAAGGGAGGGATTCCCAGGCTGGCTTACCATAAGGTGTCCCTGGCCCAAAGTCGTTGGCTGCCTCTGTCATGTACTGTGCCAGCAGCTCCCCGTTGGTCACCCGGGACGGCACCTTCCGGTCAAGCTTCTCGTACAGGAATTCTTCTACTCTGGCACCTGGAAATGGGATACCAGGGAGGTTCAGAGAGGGTCCCTGAACTGGGATTCACGATAGCCCACCCCTTGCACTGTCAGTGATGCACTGGACAGCAGGCACCTGTGCCAGGAGCAGGTGTCCCTGTCCCAGGGCACTGCCAGGCTGTGAGGTGCTCTCAGCTGCACAGGGAGGAAGGACAGGCCCTGCAAAGACACTTTTCTCCCAAGCCCCACAGACTCTACAGGCCTCTCTGTCAGAGGCCATGTCTTCCAGCACTGAGCTGCAAGTGACATTTGTCCTTCAGGCTGGACTTACTGGGGTTTGGCTGTAGCAGAACTTCAGTCTGACGCAAGATCTTCTCTGTCCAGTTCTTTGTGCAGTCTGCCCTGGCCAGAAGGTTTTCAAAGTGGGCATCAAGTTCAGTCTTCTCAGCCTGGCCCAGTTTTTCTTCAGTAAACTGCAGGAAGAAGGCAGTCATTAGGTCTGCTCTCTCAAAGCAAATTTACACTGTGTTATAGAGCTAATAAGGGACAGTGAAGCTGCTTTTGTCTTGTGTATTTACCTTAGAGCTAAAAACCCTTCAAGGTGTCATTCTTTGTTCCCAGGCATCTTGCAGGGGAAGAGGGCAATTTTTTTGCCCAAGCATAGAACAAAAATGGAGCTAAAAATAGACTCCAGGTTTGAGAGGTGTTCCAGAATAAGTAACTTTTAATAAGGTCTAGTACAAAAATACTCCAGTTGTGAGGGAACTATTTAAATATGCACATGGCTTCCACTGCTTCCTGCAGGAGAGCAACAGACGTCCTTCACATGAGGGAAGGTGCTACATCCCTTCATCTCCTACTGACCAAACCCAAGGGGTCAGGAATGCCACTACCACCTCAAGTCAGGAGACTCAAACTCAGGCTTTAGATAAAACCACTTCCAGCAAGTGATTCTTCTTCTGGAACACACTCTGAAGCAGGGAATTGAGATATAACACTGTCCAACCCTTCTCAGCACTCAGATTCATACTGGCAGTGGACAATCCCTCCCTCTGCAATTCCTTTTAAGTTTAAAATTAGCAGCAGGGAGAAATAGGCTGTGCAAGTCTCCAGTGTTTTCATACAGTGACACCTGACCAGGTTTGTCAGTCTGGAGATGTAGCCTCAGATGGCCTGGACACCCTCCGGTGCTTCCTTGAGGGATTTCTGAGAGAAAATTCCCTGTTGTCCCATCCCCATTTCCCCCTTGCTCCTTTCAGTGAAGTTGGCCAACTTTAGCGTATTTTTAAGCACAATTTCCTGCTCTTGACAGAACCAGCATCTTGTAGGATCATGCTGAAAGACCTTTTGGACAGCTGTGCCATTTGGGATCCTACAGAGGCTCCAGTTGTCCTTTAACCCTTGTTAATGGTCTCTGATGCCATTGCTCAGTTATCAGGACCTGGTACTGGGCAATACTGGCACAGTCAGATGCCAAAGATTAAAGCCTGGCTAAAGCTCTGAGAAGAAATGCAGCTCCTGCTTGATCCACCACTGGTACCTTCTTCTCTCTGCTTCCCTGCACCAGAGCTCAGCTCCAGATGGGCCAAGATGTCCCTTCCATGGGGTCTTGCTCTGGTGTCTGCTGCCCTTCCTGAAAGGCTTCCTGGCCAGCTCTGCTCCTTTCCCATCCAGCACAAAGCTGGGAACAAAGTGAGATAAGGAGAGCCCAGAGCAGGAGCAAACAGCCCTCGGAGTCCTGTTACCAGATGTCTGAGATAAACAAGCCCTCCAGCTATGTTTACACAGCGACCTGTTTGGCACCACTCGAGCTCCAGCCCGTGCAGTGCTTTGCTGGATGTGGGTGGTGACAAATCCTCCACTGCAGGGACAGGACAGTCACACCTTCCCCCACATCCCACTGGGGACAGAGGACCAGGGATCACTCTGCTGGTCTCTCCTCTGCACCAGCAGCTCCCGGTTACTGGCTTGCAATTTCACCTGGGTCTTGTCATGGTCCCCTGGCCATTGCTGGACACGGGTAAAAGCAGATCCAAGGTGAGGGGGTGTTTGTGTTGCTTGGCCTGTGATTTCTTTGGGGGTCACTCATGGCTCTCAGCGGCTGAGGCTGCTTTCCTCTGTCACTGCTGGGAGCCCAGGGCTGTTTTCAGACTCTGCCAGGCTGGGCTGAGTCACTGCCATGCAGCAAACTGGGACTTCCCAGGTATTTGGCACCAATTCTTGAGTCATCTGTTTAAGATCTTTCTTAAACAAGCCAAGACTCTTTGATGCAAAGATAAGTCTCTCTCGCCCCCCTTTCCCAGATAGCATTTTGAGACCTCATCTCACTTTCAAGTCCAGCTCTTTTTTCCTGCAGTTTAGGCTTCTCCTGCACCAGTATCTGCCCTAAAGCTGTCAAACCTAAACCCAGTTTCTGATCAGCTGAATTGAGTCAGCTTCTTCCAGCATTGCTACAGTGCCAGATCACTGCTGAAGCCCTCCAGCATCTCCACGGTGCTACTGCCACTGTCCTGAACCCCTCCAGCCCTGGGGTCCTTTGCTTTATTAGCAAGTGGCATCTTTGGCATCAATGTCCTCTGTGGCTGTTCTGTGTAACCCAGTGCAGGGGTCACAGCTCAGCACTTACCAGGACTCAGAAACTCAATTCTTATCTCAAATCAGGCACTAAAGCTGTTTGTCTTGCAACAAGCCTGGGGGCTATGCCAGAGAGGGAGGATGGGCAGGAACCTCAGTCACAGCCCCAGGTTCCAAAGGGTCAGGCCAGAAAACAATCTCCTATTCAGGCTTTCTTTCAGGGCTGGAAAGGAGGGCATGGAGGTTGGGAAGGGGGTACAAGGCATGGGAGGCTGTGACTCCACTGACACTTCATTCCCTCAGTGTCTCCCTGCTCCCTGCCCAGGAGTTGGATGTGCTGAACCCAGCCCAGGCACAGCCTCGGGGGGTTGGTGCCTCATTGCAGGGGCTGCCCTGGGTGCCATCCCTGCCCAGTGCTACCTCCTCCTCCTCCCTGTGCACAGGGAGTCGCTGACCCAACTCCATTTGACCTCTAATGTGACTTTTCAGACCTATCAGAGAACCCACCCGACTCCAGAGCCGCAGAGGGGATGTGCCATGAAGCACAAGGAGAGCAGGAGCAGCTGCTGCAGGAGCAGCCTGCCATGAGATCAGATGGAGCTTCTGCTGGAAGCACAGCCAGCACAGATCACAGGTAAGTTACACTGACCTATGAGCTGGCTCACTTTTTTTGTCTGGTGCAAGTGGAAATCTGAGATTTTAGGTGGCAACAGGTCTCAGCTGCTGGTCCCTTCCTACCTGGCTGCCCAGTGAAAAGAAGGGTAGAAGAACAGCAGTTTATAAAATTGGGCTACTCAAGCACTTCAGGCAGAACTCCCCTGTAAAGGATTTCTATCCCTGAGAATTTGTTTTCATAACACAGAAATTTGACTGGAAAGATTTCACTGTGACACCAAGGGATGCAGGAGAAATGAACTGATCATACCCTCAAGCCTCCTGAGTCTAAAAAGACAGATTTTGAGTATTTTATATCTTGCTGCTCCCAGACTAGAAGCAGGGCTGTCTTTTACAACAGATTGCCACAAATGGGAGCAATACTTGTTTTTGTCAAGCTGATTTACAGGCTTGGTGCAGATCCCTGGGGAGAGAGGCAGGGCTGGCAGAGCACAGGCAGTTGCAGTGCTGAGGAAAACCTCCAGCTCCTCCATCCTGCCATGGCAGAACTACTCCCATTTGTTTTCTAGAGCCTGAGGAATGGGTCAATAGCCCTAAAGCAATTCCCAGATCTTGGATCAGGAGCCAGGTCGCAGTGCTGAGAGGCTGCTCCCCTGCAGGAAACATCCTTGCAGCTGACCCAGAGCAGGTGCTTAATAATGCAGGGCAGCCTTTTGTCAGTGCCACTCTCACTCTCCAGGAAGAGCAGAGTCGTGCTGCATTCCAGAACATCAATAATTCAGCCAAAGGTTGGGTTTCCTTGGGGAGGCTTGGCTGGCCAGCAGGAACGAGAGATGCTTTATCAGGGCCCATGTGGGCAAACAGGGTGACCCAGCAGGAGAGCAGCACTTGGGCCACAGGCCCCAGAGGAGCATGGACGTGCTGGACTGCAGTGAGGGCAGCTGCCCTAAGCATTCCCAGCCTGGGGAGAGGCCCCTTTCCCCAGGAGAGCTGGCAGACACACGTGTGGGATGGCAGGAGGGTCAGCAAGCAGGGCTGGGCTGGAGGGGCCCCTCTGCACTACAGGTACAGATCAGACAGGCTGGGCCTGACTAAAGGCTATCAGAGTTAGGCTTTAAAATAGCCCACGCTGAAAGCATCACCACCTTCCTCTCCTTAAAAGTAAGTGGAATAAACCCCCAGTAAAATAAATGCCCAGGCCTGCATGCTGTGCTCTCTGACAGGGTGGCTGCAGCCCCCTTGCAGAGGATCTGGTGGCAGAGTTCAGGCCCTTGCACCCCTTGCAGGGTCCCTGTTTTATCCAACTGGAGGTTACTCATGTCTTTCCACTCTAAACTACAAAGATCAAACCAAGGCCAGAAGATTTAAACCAGGAATAGTCTCCTGTACCTGCCACTAGATTTAGTCTGTTGGGTTTTTCAAAGCCCCCAGATAGCTCAGAATGCCCAAAACACAGTAACATTTGCTCTTTTGCTGATCAAAGACACAACACAGGCAGCTGAGCAAATCTGGCTTCCCTCTTTGCGTAGGTTTGCAGTAGGAAAGAATCCACAGCCACTCAGCATCTGAAAACTACCTGATTTTCAGCAACTCTGGACCAGACACAGAATCTGCTCCAAGTATTTGGCCACCAGGAGTCAGGAAAGCCAGGCTGGGAGCCAAGTGAAACTGTGCTAGAGGACAGAAGGAAGCCATTAACAGGAACTGCTTGGTTAACTCATGAGCAAGGCATTTAGGAGAGGAAAAAAACTCTTGTGGTGGGTTGACCTTGACTAGATGTGAGGTGCCACCAAGTCTTTCTATCATTTCCCTCCTCAGCAGAACAGGGGGGTTGAAAATAAGATGGCAGGTGCTGCCTCCCCTCAGAGAGCTCTGATCTGATGGTAGTGCAGGTGTCAATACAGGCCATGCTCAGGTGAATGCTGAATCCTGCACAGGCTCTGTACCCAAGCCTGGAAGCTCATTCCCCACTCCCAGGGTAGCAGAGCTGTCCACTGCTTTCCTACCCCAGCTTTACTGCGTGCTCTGCTTTTCTGGAGGAGTCCTGTGCCTGATGCTTGAGGGAGGAAGAGCCATGTAAAGGCAGCAGTGGGTCTGAGCTGTTTGGATTGGGGTTTTTTTGTCATGAGGAGCCTCGTCCAAAATCCTTCTTCCAGCACCTACTTTGGGTTGTATTTGACAGGTTTCAAACCAGCTCCTGCCCTGAGCCAGCCCAGAGGTGTTGTGTTGACCGTGCCCTGTCTCCTTTCCCCCTGGCTGAGTCCTAATTCCAGTTTGAGGGAAGCTCCTCTGTGCTGGTCAGACAGCTCTGCCAGACAGCAGGAGCTAATGCTGTCTGAGAGGAACAGCACATAATGGCCAGTCCATTTATCTCCCAGTCGCTGCAGTTCCAGTAAAACATCATTTTGTTAAATGCCTGGAGCTGGAGGAAGCATCTCCAAATGCTACAGAAAACAGCTTTTTCTAGACAGCTTATTCCCATTCTAGAAGATTTGCAGTGCTAAAGAGTGCTACAAACCCAGCCCTTACTGCCCACAGCAGACCTCAGCTGTCACTGGTGGCTCTCAGGGGAGATGGGCAGGGCTCACCCACACCAGGACACAAAAAGGCTGAATTCCCTCAGCAGTGGCTCCTCATGAGGTGCTTTTCAGCCTCAGAGATCTCTTTCCCTCCAGTTCCCCCTCCTTACACACCTGCTCGCTGTCCACAAGTGCCAGCACTCATTTGGTTTCAAGAAATTACTACTGTAATTAGGCCTATGAATATTCATGTACGAGACAGTGGAGTAGGTGTAGCCGGCAGAAACCACGATTTATAAACGCCTCCTTGCTCTGGAATCACTCTGTGCAGACACTGTTCCCAGGCCTGTCTCCTTCCTACGCCTCGGAGCTAAAAAACATTTATCAGAGACTTACAATAAGGCTTCTAAACATGAGATTTCTCTCCAGCATTTCTTCTGCATCCAAGGTCATCTGCATGAGAACGGCATCTTTGGGCTTTCCATCTGCTCCTTATTTTGCACCTGTAGTTAATATCTCTATTTTTCATAACATATGACTCACTGGCACAGTTACAGAAGGTGATATCTGCTTACAGAAGACCAGCTCTCAACAGAGCCAGAATTACTCCACTGCACAGAAGGTCTGGAATGAGGCAGCTCTGCTCTGTTTGTTTACCAGCCCCCACACAATAGGTAGAGCAAAAAGCCCAGTCCCAGAGTCACCAGCTGGACCTCACTTTCCAGGCAGGCTCCCAACCAGTTCTGACCTGCCCCTCTCTCCTTTCCTGGCCAAACAAGAGCAGTTTTCCAGTTATTATGCCCAAGAAATGAACACACTCAGCAGCCCCATCTCACCACCTGCTGCACGTCTCCTGCTCCTGTGCACCCAAATTTCATCCCCAAGAAGCTCCTGATCTCAAGTTTGTGAATATTTTGAGTTGGAAGGATCCACAAGGATCATCAAGGTACAACTCCTGGCCCTGCACAGCCCCAAGAATCCCCTCCTGTGCCTGAGAGCGTTGTCCAAACACTTCTTGAGCTCCACAGGCCTTGGTTCTGTGCCCATTCCCTGGGGAGCCTGGCCAGGGCCCCACCACCCTCTGGGGGAAGAAGCTTTTCCCAATATCCAACCTAACCCACCCCAACTCAGCTCCAGCCATTTCCTCGTGTGGCCCTGATGCCTCAGCAGCCCCGTGAGACCCAACCTGCTCGCCCTCAGCAGCTCCTTCCTATCCCCTGAACATCCCAGTGCTTTCCCAGGGCCTGGCATCTCCTGCTCCTCCCGAGGGGCTGAAATGCAGACCGGGTGCAGGGCGCCTCCACCAGCTGTCCCCAGCCACAGCGACCATTCCACAGAATTCCAGAATGACCGGGGTTGGAAGGGACCTCTGGAGATCACCCAGGGCAGGGTCACCTGGAGCAGGTGACACAGGAACGATTCCAGGAGGGTTTGGGATGTCTCCAGAGAGGGGGGCTCCGGGCCATCCCTGGGCAGCTGTTCGATCCCTCTGCGCCCCTTCCCGGTGGGTCTGAGCACGGACAAAGCACCGGCAGGCCAGATCACACACCTTTGTTTCTTTAAGGCCAAAAGACGCCAGGCACGAAGGTCCCCCCGCGCTCCCCTCCCCATCCCGAGGCTCTTCCCTGGGGACCTTCCCCGGCACCCCCGAGCCACGGCCGGGAGCGATGCTCCCGAGGTGATGCAGCCCCGA
>VZTZ01013047.1:1229605-1249922 GCA_013400955.1 Drymodes brunneopygia
GATACCGCGGGGTACGAGACACCCGCGGGCGCAGGGGGGATGCTCGGGGATGCGGGGGATGTCGGAGGTGCGGGGATGCTGCGGGGGGTGCGGGAGCCCTCTCTGCAGGGCCCGGCGTGCTGCAGTGCAGGTGAGGGGGTCCCGTGGGACGCTCCTCGCCGGGCCCGTGGGTTTAACCCCCGGCGCCGTGTGCCCGCGGCGGGCAGGGCTGAGGGGAGAAGCCCGGACAGAGGGGCTGCCTCGGTACCTCGGTGCCTGTACGCCCTATCCCGGTATGGTAACCCCAGGCTGTTTTCTGTGCTCCGATCCCTTGCACTTTGCTTTTCTCATCTGTGCCGTGGCCAGGACGTTGTGTTTAACCTTGTGGGCAGAGCCCATGTCCGGTGTCTGGTCCCTGCGGGCTCCCACTGCCCGGAGAACATTCCGTGAGCTGCTCCGGGGCGGTGGGGGCAGGGCTTTGTCACCCGTGCTCTGGGGTCACACATCAGTGCCTTCTGTCGCTCTGTCCTTGCCGTGAGCACATCCCTCCTGCCCAGCCCCGCTGGCAGCAATGAAACCTCCTGGACAAACCCCCTTTGGTTGGTGGCTCTTGAGCAGGGCTGTGATGCACAGAAAACTGTGTGAGAGCAGAGTTTTGGCAGTGAAAACGTGCGTATTGTTATTTGGAATAACTGGGGCTTTTTTTTTAAATGGGGACCGCAAACAAAATCCCTCCAACCACATGCAGCCAGTTCTGGTACGTGTAGAAATCTCTGGGAGGTGTCAAATCCGAGCGTGCTGCTGCTGTAGAGCAGTTTGGGAATCTGTCCCCATGGTCGGTGGTACAAGCAAAGGAATTTCTGCTGCTGGTGAGAAGATACTTTAGATTCGCTGCTCTAAGTGTCCTCTGTGAAGTGCCAGGAGGAGCAGGGCATGTGTTCCCTTCACTCACCTGATTTTCCCCCTCTTCCCACAGGAGGAGGATTGTTGGATGAAGGCCAGCTCCAGGACTCTGAGCCAGATGTCAGAGAAAAGCTGGATTCTTCTGTGAGCAGCTCACACAGCAGCCACAAGTGCCCTTCCCCGCAGTGGCTCCTGGAGGCGCCGAGATCCTTGTGCAGACATGGCATTTAGGAGGACAGAGGGAATGTCCATCATGCAGGCCTTGGCAATGACCGTGGCAGAGATCCCCGTGTTCGTTTACACAACATTTGGGCAGGTACAAGGAGCAGGAAGGGTTTTCCTGTCACATTCCTTGGGCTGGCTCTGCAGGGTTGTCTGTGTGAGATGGAGGCACAGTGGGGTGGTGCTGGGGGATCTGGTTTGAGGGATTGGAGGAGCTATAGGGGGAGTTTGGGGTGGTGGAAGAGAGTTGTTCTGGAGAGGAGAGAAAAGCGCTTCCCACGTCCCTCCCTGGGAGAACAACCAGGTTCAATTTTCTCTTCATCAAAGGAGCTAAAAAAAGACTTGTCTTTTAAAGAAGAGTAATATGTTCCCTGCTTGTAGTGATGCAGCACTTGGAGCAATAAAGCTCAGCTTCACACCAGGGTTTCAGAGCTGAATTTGGGTAACCTGGATTGTGTCTGTCCTGGGCTGTGTGAAGATCTTGCAGTGTGTTTTGGCAATGAGGATCGAGACCAAGTTCTCCAGGTCCTGTCAAAATGATGCTCCACAGTCTCTCTCTGCTGCTACATCTTAGTCGTGTAGCAGGGGGCGTGTTTTACAGGTGGGAGGGTAAAACCAAGGTTTTTCATGCTTAACACTGTTTTAAAATTTGTATTTAAAAAAAAAAAAAAGGGCAGTGGAATTGGTTTTTCATTGTTGCTCTTCCATTTCTTTTGTGTTTAAAGTCTGTCTTCTCTCAGCTGCGGCTCTCTCCAGGCCTGCGCAAGGTGCTGTTTGCCACAGCTCTGGGGACGGTGGCCTTGGCTCTGGCAGCTCATCAGCTGAAGCGGCGCCGCCGCCGGAAGAAGCAAATTGCTCCGGACAAGTGTGGCTTTAAGCCGGGAGGGATCACAGTGCCCATCCTGCCAACCAGGAGGGTCTCCTCCGTGAAGAAAGGTTTGCCTCGCAGAAAGGGAAAAATCCCCCCAGAGGTTGCACAGGGAGCAGTGGGGAGAGGGAAGCAAAGCAAAGTGTGATGCTTTGGATGAAGTGGGAGTTCTGAGGCGCAGTGCCATGAGCACGGGGTTTGGGGAGCAAAGGGAGAGGCTCTGAGCTCACAGTTCTCGGGAACAAAAGGTGTCCTGAGGTTTTCCTTGAGGTTTGCAGTTCCCATCCCCTCTCCTGCAGGCAGCCTATGGACTGTTACCAGGCTGACCCAGTGATAACGACCCGGGCATGCAGTGGCCTGGTTCTGCATTGATCTCGTGATGTCAGTGCAGGTCCTGTGCTCAGCTCAGGGGAGGGGAGGGTGGCCTGAGCCAGGCTGGGGAGTTGGGAGTGTCCATCCAGCTCCGTGGTGACTCCCAGACCTTGGGCAGCTTCCTCACCTGCTTGTACTGATTTTAGGGGTAAAACTGACCCAGGCCCTCAGCAAAACCCTTAAGAGATTAAGCATTTTTTTGTTGAAACATGAAAATCAAGGGAGCAGTGTCCATGTTCTGCCTATCCTGAGGGAAGGTGGAGGAGTTTTTGCTTAGTTGTTTCCACTTGCCTCTTGCTGTCCATAGCAGTGAATACAGCCTCAGGTCCCCACTAACACTAATTTTCTAAATCTCAGAGCAAAGCAGAGCAGATAGAGGATCTGTGGCTTATTTCTAGTTATTGGATACTGCTTTGCCCATTCACTGTCACATTGGACAGGGTGCTATTCCCCTCTCTATTCCCTGCTGCAGTCATCTGGGCCTAAAATCCTGATTTTGTGTGACCTTCCCAACTGCAGGATACTCCAGCAGGAGAGTCCAGAGCCCTGGCAGCAAGAGCAATGACACGCTCAGCGGGATTTCCTCCATTGAGCCCAGCAAACATTCCAGTTCCTCCCACAGCCTCGCCTCGGTAAGGACCTTGTGGGCAGGGCTGGGAGATGTGAGTGCATGTACCTGGCACGAGATCACCAAGTCCTTGGGCTTGTGCTGGCCCATGGAGAATGCCAAAGCCTCTGGAGCAGAACAGATTGCAGTATAATTGTAGGGCAGGTTCTGATATTAACCTGCACTGAGTGTCTGGTTCCCTGTGAGCAGCAATTTTTGTGGCCAAGAGTTCCAGGGCTCCTTGGGCAGTTCTTTGGCCAAGGAGGAGGAGCAGGAGGGACTTCCTTGTGGGACATGGCCATGATTTCTTGGAGCTCTCTGTGACCCACTCAGGGAGTTAGGCTGGGTTGTTTCTGGGTCTCACAGCAATGGGGAGCTTGTTTGCTTCACTCCATGGTGGGGGTTTGGGTAGCCCAGCAGCCCCTCCCTTCTGTGCTGGGGCTGCTCGCAGCTGGCTTTGTTCTTAAAACCAAATTAGCTACCAAAATCTGATAGCTCTGTTCAGGAAGCAGCACAGGCTGAGAACACAGCCTAGTCATTCTGCCTCCTCCAAAGACAAAAAGCAGCCTATGAGTACAGGTAATTCAGGCTTAACCAGACAGGAGGAGCCATCAGTGCTTATATACACCTTTTGTGAGACCAAAACTGGAAGCATCTGTGTCTTCAAGACCTGTTTCACATCCCCATTTGTCAGAGCCCCACGTTCTGTTGGAGCAGGGGGGACACAGATGAACCTCTGTGAATCGCTGCAAAGCCGTCCTTTGTCATTGCCTGGGCTCAGAGGCTGCTTGGCAATGCTGGGGCAAGGAGAGGGAAAAATCACCCCTTGGAAAGGAGCTGTTGGGTGACAGCACCCCACGGCACATGCTGGTGTTGCTGTTTTTAGTACAGCTGAAGCAGCAGGAGTTGCCAAAATCGGAGCTGGCCGAAGTGTGTCTCCAGCAGGCGGCAGTGCCGGCACAGCCCTGGGCACGCTCGGCATTCCCTGGGGAGCTGGGGAGGGATGGGATGTGTCCTGAGCACCAAGCTGTGTCCAGCTCTGGCCTCTTTTACCCCACAGGCACTCACATCCACGCAATTACCCCATGGTTTCTCGAATCAGACAGATGCTGTCCAGGTTTTGTGTCACTGAAGTTTTGTTTCTCTGTAAATAAAAAGCAATCCATAAATTCCTTTTCCTGCTGCTGGTGCCTGGGTGGGGGTATCCCCATGGAGAGGCATCTGTTTCTGTACAGGTGAGCTGACCCTGTACTTGCAGTTTTTATATTACCTGGTGGAAAAACAGCTCATCCTTTGCACAGCTGCAGGTTTTGCCTGTGCTCTCATTTGCTTCCTGGGCTCCTCTTTGCCATCCAGTAAGTGAATTGGCAGCAGTGAACTGATGATTTGCAGTTCTGGATCTCAAGGTGATTTATTAACTCCACAGGGACTGATCAATGGAGGCAGGGCAGGAATTCATCTGTCAGCTGATTATTGTAGCTTTTTTTTAGTACCAGGCTCATGTTTGGAACCTTCTCTAAGCCACAGGAAAGTGGTCACTGATAGTGTTGAATCCAGCACTTTGTTGGGTCAGACATTAGAAGACATTTATCCTGGTGTGAAATTGGACAAAGCTGACCTGACAGTGCTGTGTGGATTGTCAAGCTCAGCCCTCCCAGGAGAGGGACTGATTACAGAGGGAAGAGTGAGGATTCCCCTTGCCCTCTGGGGAATCCTCAGCTGTATTTTTTCTGGGAAGTTTCTTTTGTTTGGATTGTGCTTGCTTCCTTGCTACTTCCAGAGTTTTTTGTACAGGCAGCTGTGGCTGACATGAGCTTTCCATCAAAATCCTGGTGCCTTTCTAGCCATTGCTTTGGATCTTTCCTGCGCTGTTTCCTCCATCAGTGCTCTCCTTTTAGTGCTTATCAATACAGAGGAGCACAAGGGCAAGCATGGGGAAGGAAAATGCCTTTTTGCTGAAGTTTAACTGCTGATGGTGCTTGTTTGGTCTTACCATCTTTAACCTTAAGAGAATTCAAAAGGCATTTGGTGTCCTCTGCTGCCTTCCTGCAGATGGTAGCAGTCAACTCCTCAAGTCCAATACCCCCAGGGATGTGGGAGGCCCAGGCAATGGGAGATGCTGGAGCCATGGGTGATTCCAGTGCAGAAAGCCTCTATGTTCAAGGTAAGCAGGCACAAGGGTAACATTGCCCTGGCAGGGTTCTTTATCACTATGAGAGCAAGAAGGGTGTGAGAATTGACACAGAGCATCAGCAGCTCAATGTAGAGCTCCAACAGAAAGTTCCCTTCTATTATCAGCATGAACTCAAATAAAAATCCCATCTTCATTTAAAAAAAATTATCTTTTTTTGTCAGTGAATAATTTACTTCCAAAATACTGTTCTTGAGCAACAGGCTCATCTTGTGCAGAGAACAGTATTTTGGCAGTAACATGGATAATGCTTTAACCAGTTTGGGCATGTTCTCCTTCTAATCCAAAATAAACCATATTTAAAGAGGAAAGAAATAGAATATCTTTATTCTTTCAGTTGGGGACGGATTTCCCTCTTTGCTGGATTGTCTGAATGAGCAAACACTCATCCTGTATCTCTGTTCCTGAGTGCTCTGGGACTCTCACAGCCAGTATTTGGTTGCTTTTCCAGGCATGGAGCTGTTTGAGGAGGCCCTGCAGAAATGGGAACAGGCACTGAGCATCAGGCAGAGGGACAGTGCTTGTACCAGCACCCCTGTGCCCTGGGACAGCAGGAAACAGCAAGAGAGCATGTCTGAGAACGTTTCAGAGGTAGGTCCCCACATGCTGGAAGGCCAGCCTGGGTGTTGAAAGCAGTAAACAGTGGGAGGTTAAAAGGAGAGCAAATTAAGGGCAGAGTCAGGCCAGACTCTGTTTAAGAGCTGTCTTTATCTGCAGCTTCCTTATGCAATGGGAGTGGGTGTTTTTAATTTCTTTCTCTTTTTAATACGTCTCGCCCCCTCATTCCCCAGCTTTCTCACCCACCTTCCAGCCTTGTGTCACTCACTGTCACACGTGTGCTCCTGTGGCACAGCCTGTGGTGAGACAAGGCTGTGATGAATGCAGCGCTGCTTTGGCTGGCAGTGTTGGCTCTGTAACTTTTTAATGCATTTAAAAATGGAGATCTTGATGGTCACTGTCACTTCTGGGAGCTGAGTGGAGAGCAGGGCCCAGCTGTGTGTGGATGAGGAAAGCAGTGGTGGTTTGGTAGGAGCCAAGCATGGCCCTGGTCCCTGCAGGGAGATGTGCACCTCACTCAGCCTAAAACTACAGAATCCAGGATTTTAGGACAGCCCCCTGCTGTCTGGGACTTGAGGACTATGCAGGGAAGATCTGTGTTAAAGGAGATATAAACTGGAATGGCTCAGTGACAGCCACAAAGCTAAAAAAGCCTGCTGTAACTCAGGATGAAAGGAGCTGAACTCCCAACTCTCCAGGAGTTCTCACTGGAAAAAAAGTGTTCCCAGCCTTTTGTAAACAGAATCTGGTGTAGTAAGTATGTGGGACATTTGTCTTTCGTGCTGGATAATATTTATCCAAGTCAAATCTGGATTCTGTTGTTGTTGGCTCTCCTTGAAGGGCCCTGTAGTGTTTCTAAAACTGCCTTAAAACCGGTTGATTCATTATGAAAATAGATTTTGTGCTTCTTGTTAATGCTTCTGTCTTCTGGGTGAGATACTCATGCAAACATAGGGGCATGAAGGCAAGATACTGTATAAGTCTTGTTTTCTCCACACCTTTTTTTTTTCCCATCCTCCTGTGTTGCTTACAGCAAACTTTGCTTATGCCCAGCACCTTAATCTAAATATTCTTGTTATCCAATTCTGGATATCCTGTTATATTCAACACAGGTTTTCTGATGTAACTTCTCCTGGAAATTAGGCTAAAGTCAAAAGGCAGGAGAATTAAGTGGTGTATAACTTGTTAAAATACCTGTTTTTCTGGGTGGCAGGTTAAAGTTCTTTAGTCCTTTCTTCCTTTTTTTACAGGAAAACAAAACTGTGAAGCTCAGAAACCAGAGGGTTTGAGTAGGCTGTGTAGAAGCTTCCCTCCCCGTGCATTATTAGCTGGATTGTAGGATTAATGACTCCTCTCTCTTTTTATTTTTAATCATTTAATCTGCAAACTGCAAATCCCATTTTTACTGAAAATTTCCTCCCATATTTGTGCTGCCCAATCTTTCTGTGCCCAGCTGGCTAACTAAGGGTGACATTTATGTGTGTTCCAGGAGGAGTCCCAGAAAAGGGAGTTTGCTGAGAAGCTGGAGTCCCTCTTGCACCGAGCCTACCACCTCCAGGAAGAGTTTGGCTCCTCGCTCCCGTCGGACAGCGTGCTGCTGGATCTGGGTAGGGCACCTGGCTGCAGTAAAATGCCCATTTCCTGCCGGGTTTTATGTCTTTCCTGTAAGCCAGGAGTGTCAAAGTGGGAGTGGAAGAGAGCACAGGAGCTAAGAGGAATGTTGGTCCATGAACTCCAACACATGTGGCTTCTTTCTCTCCTCCAGAGAAGACTTTGATGCTTCCATTGGCGGACGGATCATTGCGGCTGCGGACGGATGATGAGGACAGCTCAGCCTCAGAGGATTCCTTCTTCTCTGCAGCAGAGGTGACTGAAGGGTCAGCTGTGTGTCACAGCCCACCCAGGGGCTTGGAGGGAAGGCACAAAAGCAGCAGAGCCAAACGCATCTTGGGAGAGGAAGATGATCAAACACAGAGCAACAACCCTAGGCTGGGAGGTTCATACAGACTTTTCCAACCAGCACTTCCATGTCATCTTCTTATCTACTGTAGAAAACATGCCATAACAGCTAGGAAGGTGCTGTTACCTAATATGAGATGGCTTGGTGGTGTAAATATTATGGAATATTGAGCTGTGTCAAAGTTGAGACAGCTTTTGGTGAAAAAAGTATCTTTGCCTGACATAATTGTCACTGACAAACTTTGCCAGCTGGAGATTCTCTGGAGAAGTCCCATCTTGCTTGTGTGCAGTCTCTTGTGTATTTGCAGATATTTAATGGGCTGATGTTGTTCTTCCCCTCTCTCTCTTGTTACCTCTACAGGTCTTTGACTCTCTCCCGTTTGAGGAAATGCCATTCCACCTCTCCAAGCCAGTGGCAGCATATGAAGAAGCTCTGCAGTTGGTGAAAGAAGGGAAGGTGGCGTGCCGGACACTGAGGTGAAGAGCCAGCTGGAGCTGTGGGACCTTGTTTCCCCTGGGGCACTGTGAACACATCATCTGCCTTTGAGCAGACCCATAACCAGAATAACTCTTTGGGGTTGTAAAATCACGGCATTCTTCCTGCTGGTTCAGCCTTCTCATGGAATTAGCCCCAGATTTCAGGGACTCACATGTTAAGAAAGAGTAATTGTCCCAGGAAATAAATGATAAGAAGTATTGCTGTTCTGGGAGGCTGGCGTAGTCCTGTACCAGCCTGGCAGAGGTGCTCTGTTCCCCCAGGGAGCTGAATAAAGGGAATATGACTGTTCTTTTCTCCTGTGCACAGACTGGGAATTTAGTTTTTTGTTTTCAGGGGACTACACTTGTATGAACGCCAACATCAGAACTGGAATTTACACAATGCTTCCCCTTTCCCTCTAGGACAGAGCTCCTTGGCTGCTACAGTGACCAGGATTTCCTGGCGAAGCTGCACTGTGTCAGGCAGGCATTCCAGGTAAGAATGGCTCCAGGCTCCCAGGTTTCCATGGCACATGGCTGCCAACAGCATGTTCCTGGAGAGTGCAGTTTTGTTTCCTAGATTCCAGCTTATTAAAGGTTAACTACACTCGTCTGTGCAGCATTGCACTGCTTCATGTCCTGCCCTTTTTTGGTTTTTTTCCCAACTCAGAATTTGAGTGTGTGTAGGTGCTCACAAGAGTCTTCCGTGTTCCCTTTGCAGGAGCTGCTGGAGGATGAAAGCAATCAGCTTTTTTTTGGAGAGGTTGGGAAGCAGATGGTGATAGGACTGATGACAAAAGCTGAAAAGGTAGGGTGTTTGTGTAACAACTAAACTGTGTCTCGAGCACAGGGACACTTGTTCCCCCCTCCCAAGCCAGAGTTTGTCCAGCGTGTTGGAAGAAGAAAACTTAATCTGCATGCTGGTGACTACTGTGATGTTGATGTCAGCTCAAATCCGAGTAGTCAAACTTGTGTTTTGTTTCTCTGCTCTCCCAGAATCCCAAAGCTTTCCTGGAAAGCTACGAGGAGATGCTGCGTTATGCCCTGAAGCAAGAGACCTGGCCGACCACTCAGCAAGAGCTGGAGGGAAGAGGGGTTGGTAAAGACATTGTCTTTACAGAGTTGCAGAGGAGTTGGAAGATAATGCTTGCCCAAGAGAGACTGTAGAATTCCTGTCCCTGGAAATGCTCAGGGCCAGGCTGGATGGGGCTTGAAACAACCTGGTTTAGTGGAAGGTGTCCCTACCCATGGCAAGGCATGGAACTGAATGGTTTTAAAGTCCCTTACAAGCCAAACCACTGTGATTGTATTATAATGCATATGTAGGAATGGCCCAGGAGGGCAAGACCTGCTGTTGAAATACGATTACATTGACTTCAGCTTGTTACATCTTGTTGCTTCAAACCAAAAGAGCCCATCTCTCTTTTCAAAACCTGTTCCCTTTACAGACTGTTCTGCTCCCTGACAGGTGGTGTGCATGAGCTTCTTTGATATTGTGCTGGACTTCATCCTCATGGATGCTTTTGAGGATCTGGAGAACCCTCCCTCCTCCGTGCTGGCCGTGCTGCGCAACCGCTGGCTGTCCGACAGCTTCAAGGAGACGGTGCGTGAGACAGGGAGTGCTGCTGTGAGTGTGAGATCAGTGCCAAGGCCAGAAAAGAGCATAACCTCATCTTTTCCAGCTGGGCTGAATCCTCTCTTTATAAATGCCACGCTTTCCTCAAGCTCGAAACAACAGTTTTCTTGTGCATGGAAATTGTTTACAGGAAAGCTTTCCTTATTTTGAAAGCATCTGGTTGGCAACCAGACTTACGGCTGTAGGGGCCTTTATCAGTGGTGCCATGGAGATGTTAAAAGATGACAGCACCTATTTTTATGAATGAGAATAAAAGGGCCAAAATGTAGGGAAAATATGTGGGTTTTAGCATGTGGCCATTCATTCTGGCAGTACCTCAGCAGACACTGAAGCTCAAATTGCAAAGCTTTCCTTTAGTCTTGCCCCGGGCTGTATTTTTAAGACTGATTAGTTTGATAGACTGAGAATAAAATGGCACTTTGTAACAGCTGTCTGCTTACAGGGGATCGTGGGCTGTTGGGCAACTATGTCAGATCATATTAACAATCTTTAAAAACCCTTCGGCTTCTCTGGAATGGATCTGAAGTTGCTAAATCTGCTTCTAGTTTGCTTCAATTTTGTCATTTTAGAGTTGTTGGCACAAAAGGGTGACTGCTTTGATGTTTTGATGACAATGTGTTGGTAAACCTTGGGTTTTTTTAAGTAATCCCAGTAACTAATGGGCTCTCTCTGTTAATTGTAGGCTCTAGCAACTGCTTGCTGGTCAGTTCTGAAAGCGAAAAGGAGGCTTCTGATGGTAAGCAAAATTAATCAAAAGGAAAAGAATCAAATGTATTTGAGGCTGAAAAGAGAACACATAGGCCTTGACAAAGTCCAAATCTTAAGTAGTAGAAGACTGAACAGAGTCACGTTCTTTGTAATGCTTTAGAGCCCCAGGGTCCTGTGGTCACTGCTCCAGTGCTATGCCATGTATTTTACTCAATCAGTCTGGGTTTATTCTCCCTTTTTCTTAATCTGAGGATTCAAACTACAGTGTTGTCTCTTTGCTCACAATACTGTAGGAATGTTCTCAGATCCCAAGCAACAAGGGACTGCTCCTGAATTGTATCTTCCTTGCTGTCAGCAAAAGGAATGGTTCAGGCACTGCTCTGCTCCCAATACTGATGCTAATTAGCCATTATTTGATGAGTTTCACTTAAATCTATGACTTCCTAAAGTATCACAGCAGAGGAGTTTATGAAACTGGGGAACAGGAAGCCACAACTTCATAACCCCAGTTCTGCCACAGGGTCTGTGGCCTCTGGCAAGTTTTCAGCTCAATCCCACAGCCAGCTGGTACCACAGGGTTTGGCTCCTGAGATGGCACAGAGAAATGAGAGTGCTGGAAGCCCTACTGGTGCTGTCATGCAGTAGCTCTGCCTTGGATATTTGCATGTCCTTTCCTGTCTTGGTCAGCAAATTATAAATAGAGGCTATAAAGGCTGGCTGGTGATTGCTTTTCATTTTCTTCTGTTCATTTTCCTCTTGAAATAGCAGTTTCAAAATACGAAGATGAAAAGCTCTAGTCATCCTTCAAGGGATCTGAAAGATAAATGTAGTTTTGCAGGAAAAGATGTTCCAAGTAGCTCTTCAGTTACTGAAGCTTTCTGGCAGGGAGGTTGGTGGCTGATATGGAATAAGCTGCTAATTCTGTCTGAGAATGAAGACCAACTAATTCTGTCCTTCCCTGTGGCAGGTACCAGATGGCTTTATCTCTCATTTCTACTCCGTATCGGAGCATGTCAGTCCTGTTCTAGCCTTTGGTTTTCTGGGGCCCAAGCAGCAGCTATCCGAAGTCTGCAGTTTCTTCAAGGTAAGGTGACTTTTCTGTCCCTCATCTGTGTGGGACTCCTGTCTGCTGGCTTAGAGCTGCTGATGTGTGCCCTTGGTGGCTGGCACCGGCAGGTGAAGGAGGCCTGACTATAAACCCTCCTTTTCTTGCAGCACCAGATCGTGCAGTATCTGAAGGACATGTTTGACTTCGACAACGTGAGGTACACGACAGTGCAGCTGCTGGCAGAGGACATTTTGCAGCTGTCGCGGCGGCGCAGCGAGATCCTCTTGGGATATCTGGGCACCGAGAGTTCCCCGGAGATGAACGGCATGCTGCCTGGGGAAACCCAGCCGCTGAAGGAGGAGCTCATCTGATGTCAGTGCAGCAAAACACTTTTGTATGAGGACCTTCTCCTCCCAGAGATGGATAAAACTAAACTACCTGCAAAGTGCAGCAGTGGCAGCAAGACTATGTGAACACACAGAAATCTGGCGGGACCTTCTGCTTTTTGTAGCCAGTAGTGTTTGCTGGGATGGATCCAGGACCACTTGCCAACTTATGGTTTGAATTTCTTCTTTGTTCCACCTTCCTGTCATTATTATTCCTTTCAATGTTTCATATATACATTGTGTCCTGAACTGCCTGGGCCCAGATTTTTGCCCAATTCTCTTGAATAGGGCAATGTATGTACCTGTTTTGCCTTTGTGTTTTCTGAGAGGTGAATCCCTGACATTTACGATTTTGTGTGGGAACAGGAATATTGTTGGTAAATTCTCCACTTGACCATTAGCTTCTCAAGGAGGCTTTGCTTGCTTTGGGATTTTTATTACTGTTCTTCTCTGCTGTGTTCCTGCAGACATTAATTACTGCTGATTTTTACCTAAAATGTGTTGACATATGCAATGTGACTAGCAAAGATTTCTTCCCTGGGAAGGAAGAAATAGTTCTGTAAAGCACTGAAGTAAAATGCAGACTTTTGTAAGCAGTCTGAAGTTCTAGGGAAATTGGTCTGTTCCCTTGGTGTTGCTGCTCTTTGCAGGCCAGATGATGAGCTCTGTGTCCTGGTCATCCTTGCTTAGAAGGTTGCTGAGGTCTGTGTTTGCCCCTAGGGCAGGTTAGTGTGAGGAGGAGGCGGGTTTGCATCCTGCCTGTGCTTGCACAAAGTCTTTGGCATCCATCAAAGTGCCTTGCTGGATTTCAGAATGAGCCAGCAGCAGCTTTTGCTGGGTAGAAGGTATGGGGTGTGTACAAGCAGGGGGAAAGGGTAATAACATGGTGCCTATTGCTGTTGTGCACAGGGTAGTGAGAGGTGTAGATGTTGGATGTGAGGTTATGTGTGTGGATAGTTGGAGAGCTGGGATCAAGCTTCTAGAGATGAAATGACCCTTGACAGTCTGTCAGTCTTAAGAAATACAGCATAATTTTGGGTAATGACCAAATGTGTGTGTGTATGGTAGTGCTTCTCAAATGCTGTGATCCTGACTGCCCAGCAGCACCTGGAATCTGACTGCTTTGGGATGTGAGCTGAGTTGGATATTTGTGCAGGACAGCAGCAGTGGAGTGTGCTGGACTTGGAGAATCGTAAAAATCACAGAATAATAGAATGTGCTGAGTTGGAAGGGACACATCAGGATTGAGTCCAACTTCTGGCTCTGCACAGGACACCCCAACATTCCCACCATGTGCTGAGGGAGTTGTCCAAACTTCTTGAACTCTGTCAGGCTTGGTGCTGTGACCACTTCCCTGGGGAGCCTGTTCAGTGCTGAACCACCCTCTGGGTAGAAAACCTTTTCCTGATATCCAACCTAAACCTCTCCCGACTCAGCTTCAGGCCATTGACTTGAGGCAGTCCTGGCTTTTGTGTGAGGTTTGTAATGATTTGCTGAGTCCTCTGTGAGTGCAAAACCACAGACAAATGTTGCGATCCAGCCTGTGCCTTCTCCTGTTTCAGTCCACATATAGGTCCAAGTTCAGCCTTTGGAATGAGGAGGTCTTCAGGACTTCCACAAAAACATGAGCTTCACTATTTTTATTCCAGACTGATTAGTTACCCCTTGTGTCTGTTCTGGGTGAAAGACATAAGGCTTATCTGGATGTATTTTTGCAAGTGGAAAAAATATGTAAGAATCTGGAATTTCCATATGAGTGGAAAGTCAGTGCGTGGGCTTGGAGAATACAAATGCTTTCTTCCTCTTCAGATATCTAATGTGAATTCTGCTGGTAAAAGCAGGAAGGAAGTAAACAGAGAAAAAAAGTAAACAGGAGGATGTAAAAGGAGCAGATAAATGGGCTGTGCCATGTGTTTTAGGGACACCCTCCCTGAGCAGGGAGGTGGGACCAGATGACCCACTGTGGTCCCTTCCAACCTGACCCATTCTGTGGTTCTGTGATTCCTTGAAATGCTCCTGAGATGTTTGCAGGGGGTGCGTGTGGAGCACAGTAACATCTGGTGCTCTGTAAGCACATCAGACTGATGTGGCTTATCCTGGAAACCAGATTAATGCAATAAACAGGACAATGCTGATGCAGAAATTAGGAGCAGCTGCCCCAAGTGAGGCTGCGTGGAATAAACTGTTACGAGAAGGATTTAGGAGACAGCAGTTGAAACTAGGAAAGGTCTCTGAGGTGTCTTGCTTCTGGCAGTGTGCAGGGAGAGAAGAAATGGAGGATGTTGTATTAGCATGGCACACCTGCTACGTGTAAACCATGATTCAGGAGTACCGTATATTCTGAAAGCAAGTTACTTTGCCAAAAAAATAATGTTGATAGTGCTTTGTGCTCTTGTATGGCTGGTTTAGAAGAAAGTCACTTCAGCAGCTTTTGTACAGTGGTTAAAAAGATGCTAAAATGTGAAGATTAATATAATGAGATGGACTGTAATTCTAAACAATCAGTGCTGTTAAATTCTTATTTTTAGTGTTGTTTTATGTGTATTTATTTACTGTTTTGAGTGTCTTTGCCCTCAGTGCTTGGGCAGCCTGCCTTTTTTGTGTATAGACAAGAACACTGACTGCTGACTTTGGGCTTTTGCATCCTTGTAGGAGAGGATAGTAAAACAGGGTCCCCCCGAAGCAAACACTAACTTGCACTGTGGCTTTTTAAGCCGAGAAATTGTAAATTCCTAATCAATCAAATGAAGAAAGATTGTTTTATTACAGCTTGATGCTTTTCCTTAGCTCTTATTGCAAGTAGGTTACACAGCCCTCCCAGTGAAGGTAAAGAGGAATCTGCCTCAGGAACATCAGCAACTTCTTGAAGGTCGAGTTCTCCACCTTTTCCCACCAGCAGTGACTTGGTCCTGCACCAGCCAAGGATGTTTGCCGAGACAAACTGGTTTTATCTTTACTGGGATGGACGTTAAACTTCTCTACACCTCCCCCTCATTTCATCGCTGCTTTTTGTCCCTCCCCAATCCCAGTGTAGCTCAAGAGGAAAGGCAGAAAGGTGTCTGCAGCCTCTGAAGGGAGCTTCAAGGATCAGCGGGTTCACAGGAGCTGTTCCTGTGGAAGAAGCTTTCCGTGGCCTGAGCAGTGGTGTCAGGGACCTGCTTTGGATGTACCCCTCAGGCTGCTTCCACTGATCCCACCCAGGGATGCCCAGGGCCCAGAAATAGTTCTGTAAAGCACTGAAGTAAAATGCAGACTTTTGCAGGGCCCAGCCCAAAAGGTGACTCTCATACTCAGCTGTATTGCAGAGTAGAGTTAAAGGGTATGATGAAACACCTACCTACCCTCTGGCTTCCTGAGATCCCTAGAAAATCCCTTCCCCAGCATATTGTGTTTAGCAAAGGAAATTCTTCGGTATTAGTAGCAGCTATGTATTTGGGTAGAATCCCTTGAGATAAGACACTCGCCTTTTTTTTACGATGAACCCTTATTCTCAAGGGGTTAAATCATCCTGGGCTGACACTTGCAAGATTTTAACACTGATGGGGATTTAAAGTGGCTTAGCAGCTATGAAATAAAACCCCTCAGTAGTGTCTGATGCTTAAACAGAATTTAAAATATGCATGACTTTCATTTTTATGTGGAGGTTGTAACAAGCTTCACCAGAGGTTAAAGTACATCCTCAGTACTTTAGTATGTATGTAGAGACTATGCCAAATGGCTCTAGGAGGGTCTTTATGATCTTTAAAGCACATTAATAAAAAAATTATGAGGAAAAATCTGCCTTGTATCTACAAGATCAGTGTGGCTTTGAAGAGCATGACTGTGTTGTCTCATACAGGGAGGTGGGAAAGCAGGATTTTATTTATCCCTCTTCAGTAGAACATTCCTCTGCCATATCTGAAACTAATGAATGTAAACTTGTGCCTATTTTTTTCTTGATTTCCTAAAGGTGTAAAAATCTGTTCTTGTTTTGCTTCTTTTTCTTTGCAGCTAATTTTTAAAAAATATCTTTAATCTTAGGATGTGGGCATTACAAGTAAAATAAAACTTTCCTTCATGATTGTGGTTTTTGTTCCTGAATTTCCTGGCGAAATGTGCTAGAAACTCAGTCTTTGGTTTCTGATTTAGGTGACACTTGTGGTGGCACCTCTGCTGCTAAGTGATGGTATCAAACAAGGCTTGCTGTTCCTAGGGCTAAAATGATTATGAACTTGAAAGGTTTAAATGTAAAGTTAAAGGGTTTGATTGCAGGGGGAGTCTTCCTGGGTCTACTGACAAGTCCACAGATGAAGTGGGCTATAAAGCAAACAAAACAACTCCTTGTACTTTGAGCCGTGGTTGGAAACTGTGGGGTTTCATTTTTCAGATTTTTCTGTGGTGGTTTGGCTGTGTTGGGGTGCGGTGTGAGTAGGCTGTGATGAGGAGATTACTAATCCCAGTGAGGAGCAGAACCTCTTAAACATTGTCCAGGTTCCCATAGCACTTATCAGCTTCCCAAACTCTGTGAAACCCAGACTAAAGCCTGTGGGTTGGTATCAGAGCTGCCTATCTGCTGAGGAAGGCAAGAAAATCATCTTCTTGCTCTTCTGAAACAGCTACAGTGGATTTAAATACTTTCATTTTCAAACAATAGAGAAACCAGACTGAATCAGATTGGATGTTCCTTCCACAGTGATTAAAATTTCATCCCTACGCTTAAAAATAAAAAAAGTAAAAACGAGCCTCTGTTAGCATTAATGCAAGCCTGTCATGAACTCGGATATATGCAAATAAAATGTTCATGGATAGGAAAATTTTTGTCTCACGCCACACCCTGATCATTAGTTGAGAGAGTTAAAAGGAGTTTATCTCAGTTTCCATGGAGTCAGACTCCACAGTCATTACAGCTCCAGAGCAGCTCTGTGCTTTCTTGTGCTGAGGCACAGAGCAAAGGCTGCTCCATGTATTGACACTTTCTTCTCCTGTTCAGGAAGGAGTGGGTGAATACAGCAATGAAGCCCACAATTTTCAGTGCTTGTCATGGTACATAGATCAAATGTAATCCACTCTGCCAGCCTAACTCTACATTCAATAGCTTGGAAAGGAGGAGATGTATTTAACTTGAATAATGAAAGCAGTAAATCACTCACACTCCCTCGTAGCAGTCTTTTGCGATGAACTGAGCTCCTGCAGTAAATATTTTCTCTTTCTTTCCAAATAATAAGACTTTAATGCTATTTTACTTCTTGAAATGTCAGTGAGAATGTGAAGAGCTTGTTGAAAATAATGGGACATAATCATAATTGAAGCAGGTATATTACAACTGCAAGAAAAGGAGTTTTCTACCCTTTTTGAAATCTTAATTTACGGGATAGAAATCCTGGTCTGTGTGCTTCCCAGACACAAATTAAAGGCAACTTCGTGCCTGTGTTGATCACTTCTTGCGGAGCTCTTGCATATTTATTTTTCTGTACTTTTTTTTTTTAATATTGAATTAACTTTGGTTGTTCGGTCTGAAGGTGGATTTGCCTTCCGAAAGCTTTTCTGTGCAATGCTGCTCCGTGTTCTGCTTTTCCTCAGGCTCCCCAGGTAAGTCTTTTATTTCTGGGGTCACATATGGGAACATTCCTTTGGCTTGGTCTTCAAAGTGGGTGATTTCAGTAGTTAAAGGTGTTTGGGGGTGAAAAGAAAAATCACCTGGGCTTAGTGGAAGGTGTCCCTGCCCATGGCAGGGGTGGGATGAGATAGGCTTTAAAGTGCCTTCTCAAACAAACGATTCTGAGATTCGATTTTACTCCAGGCTTCTATTTTCACGTGTGCACGTCCACATGGGAGCTGCTCGTCCTTTACAGAGCTAGATGTGGTTCCTACGTGTTATTTTAAAAAAATCCAAAGATGCAGTTTATCAACGGAACTTGGACGTTACCGGTGAATCACTCCTGTGTGGGGCAAATAGAATTGTGCGCGGGGTAGCGCAGTGATGCTGTGATGTAGAGCTGAACGTAACAATACCCTTTTGAAATGAACGATTCTCATTTAAAGCCACATATTTTTATGTATTCCGATGTCTGGTTTTTTGTTTTTTTGTTTTNGAGGGGAGCCCAGTCCGGCCATTTTCCCGCCGTGCCCCCGCCTCAGCGCCCCGCGCCCGCCGCGCCAGCGCCGCCGTTGATTGGCTGAGAACTGGCGGCAGGGTGAGCTGCTGATTGGCCTATCCGCNAACTTGAAAGGTTTAAATGTAAAGTTAAAGGGTTTGATTGCAGGGGGAGTCTTCCTGGGTCTACTGACAAGTCCACAGATGAAGTGGGCTATAAAGCAAACAAAACAACTCCTTGTACTTTGAGCCGTGGTTGGAAACTGTGGGGTTTCATTTTTCAGATTTTTCTGTGGTGGTTTGGCTGTGTTGGGGTGCGGTGTGAGTAGGCTGTGATGAGGAGATTACTAATCCCAGTGAGGAGCAGAACCTCTTAAACATTGTCCAGGTTCCCATAGCACTTATCAGCTTCCCAAACTCTGTGAAACCCAGACTAAAGCCTGTGGGTTGGTATCAGAGCTGCCTATCTGCTGAGGAAGGCAAGAAAATCATCTTCTTGCTCTTCTGAAACAGCTACAGTGGATTTAAATACTTTCATTTTCAAACAATAGAGAAACCAGACTGAATCAGATTGGATGTTCCTTCCACAGTGATTAAAATTTCATCCCTACGCTTAAAAATAAAAAAAGTAAAAACGAGCCTCTGTTAGCATTAATGCAAGCCTGTCATGAACTCGGATATATGCAAATAAAATGTTCATGGATAGGAAAATTTTTGTCTCACGCCACACCCTGATCATTAGTTGAGAGAGTTAAAAGGAGTTTATCTCAGTTTCCATGGAGTCAGACTCCACAGTCATTACAGCTCCAGAGCAGCTCTGTGCTTTCTTGTGCTGAGGCACAGAGCAAAGGCTGCTCCATGTATTGACACTTTCTTCTCCTGTTCAGGAAGGAGTGGGTGAATACAGCAATGAAGCCCACAATTTTCAGTGCTTGTCATGGTACATAGATCAAATGTAATCCACTCTGCCAGCCTAACTCTACATTCAATAGCTTGGAAAGGAGGAGATGTATTTAACTTGAATAATGAAAGCAGTAAATCACTCACACTCCCTCGTAGCAGTCTTTTGCGATGAACTGAGCTCCTGCAGTAAATATTTTCTCTTTCTTTCCAAATAATAAGACTTTAATGCTATTTTACTTCTTGAAATGTCAGTGAGAATGTGAAGAGCTTGTTGAAAATAATGGGACATAATCATAATTGAAGCAGGTATATTACAACTGCAAGAAAAGGAGTTTTCTACCCTTTTTGAAATCTTAATTTACGGGATAGAAATCCTGGTCTGTGTGCTTCCCAGACACAAATTAAAGGCAACTTCGTGCCTGTGTTGATCACTTCTTGCGGAGCTCTTGCATATTTATTTTTCTGTACTTTTTTTTTTTAATATTGAATTAACTTTGGTTGTTCGGTCTGAAGGTGGATTTGCCTTCCGAAAGCTTTTCTGTGCAATGCTGCTCCGTGTTCTGCTTTTCCTCAGGCTCCCCAGGTAAGTCTTTTATTTCTGGGGTCACATATGGGAACATTCCTTTGGCTTGGTCTTCAAAGTGGGTGATTTCAGTAGTTAAAGGTGTTTGGGGGTGAAAAGAAAAATCACCTGGGCTTAGTGGAAGGTGTCCCTGCCCATGGCAGGGGTGGGATGAGATAGGCTTTAAAGTGCCTTCTCAAACAAACGATTCTGAGATTCGATTTTACTCCAGGCTTCTATTTTCACGTGTGCACGTCCACATGGGAGCTGCTCGTCCTTTACAGAGCTAGATGTGGTTCCTACGTGTTATTTTAAAAAAATCCAAAGATGCAGTTTATCAACGGAACTTGGACGTTACCGGTGAATCACTCCTGTGTGGGGCAAATAGAATTGTGCGCGGGGTAGCGCAGTGATGCTGTGATGTAGAGCTGAACGTAACAATACCCTTTTGAAATGAACGATTCTCATTTAAAGCCACATATTTTTATGTATTCCGATTTCTGGTTTTTTGTTTTTTTTTTTTTTGGTTTTTTTTTTTTTACAGCTACTGGAGCGGCGTCAGGGGGGGTGTGAGGGCAGACCGGGCAGTACCAGAGCGGGAACCCGCGGGCTGTCCCCAGCGGGGTGTGAGGGAAGCCCGGTCTGTTCCCGCCGAGGTGTGAGGGGAACCGGGAGCGGGTCGCGCCGGGTGCGGGGATGTGAGTGGAGCTCGGGCTGTTCCCGCAGAGGTGTGAGGGGAACGGGGAACGGGTCGCGGGTCGCGTCGGGTGCGGCGTAGTGAGGGGAGCTCGGGCTGTTCCCGCAGAGGTGTGAGGGGAACTGGGAGCGGGGCGCGCCGGGGGCGGGGATGTGAGGGGAGCTCGAG
>VZTZ01013047.1:1250104-1316884 GCA_013400955.1 Drymodes brunneopygia
GGGGGCGGCTCCGTCCCGGGGATCCCGGAGCCGCCTGGCCCTCCATTGCCGCCCTGCCCGCTCCACACCGCCGCCTCGCCGCCCCTGCAGCCCTCTGGCCATGTGTGGTGCCCCCGGCTTCGAGGCGAGGGTCCCACCCACGGTGTGCAGCTCCCCGCTGCCGCCCCAGCAGCGTGCTGGGGTTGGTATCACCTCCCTGCTCCGTGTGCTGGGGATCTGGCTTGGTCTGTCACCGTGCCAGCGGGCTCTGGGGGCCGTGGTGGCCCTGGTGACACCCCAGGGAGCGGGGATGTGTCAGGGTGGCCGTGTCCTCGGGGTGGGCTCGGCTGCCTGGGGACTATGGTGACTGTGCTGGGAGTGAGGGTAGCAGGGTGTCCCTGTCCCAGGTGGATCTGGTGGCTTTTCTGGGAGCACCTCGGTCAGTCAGCGCTGAGGGAAATGCCCCGAGGACTCCAGGTGCAGGATGTTTTGTGGCTCAGCTCTTGGCAAGGTGGGTTTGGGTCCTGGCAGCGTTGAGAAGCAATAGGTGCGTGAGTGCAGGATGGGCTGTTCCAGCTGGGACAGGTATGATCCACAAAGGTCCTGCACACCAGCAGCCCGACCCAGGAGGAATGAATTCCTGATGTGGCAGTGTGCAAGAGCAAATGGATCTGTGTTCAGCTGGCATATGTATAAACTGTGGTCCTTTGGAGCTCCTCTGTGTGCTTTGTGCTGTGCTGGGTTTGGGTGCTTGTTATAATCAGAGATAATAGAAGAATGAAGTGTCGGAGTTACAGTATTAACCATTTGCTCAAAATTCAGATCTTGTCTAAACACTGTTCATAATATTTCCACTTCTAGCGAGCCCCCACCTTGCTATGAAGTGTTGCTGTATGTCCTGTTTCAATAGCTGGATTTTAGTTCCTGATGAAAGCTCCTCTCAGTAGTGCAATTCCTAAAGCTTTTAAAGTGCTTAGGGATCTTCTGGGTTGAAAGTGCCCATTTAGCTAGGAGACTTGAAATGTGACAGCACTGAAAAAATATCTGGCACTGGAGATACATTATTTCTTGGCCCTCCGCCTTATGGCTGTTTCATGGTTTTCTGTGATGCTTTATGTGAAATATTGGCATTTCCTTTTCTGTCTTGCATTTTCCTCTACACTGTAAGCTCTTCTGCTATCCCCCTTCTCAAATGTATTAATGTGTCAGTTTGGGAGAGATGGGAAATAATCTTGCCAGTAGTACTGATATATTCATCTTTGTATCTTATCTCCTTATCTGAACCTGGCTGTATACACAGGGCGTCCTGTGCTCCATTTGTTGGATTGGTTTGGGAAGTGAAGGTGGTGGAAATCACTGCACAAGGGTTATCTGTCGGATTTTGAACAGTGTGACATGACCCGATGATTTTCTCTCTGCGTTGAGAGCCCTTAAACAGGCAAAGGGAGGAGATGATTGTGTGGAGGGGTAAATCACCACCCAGCTTAGGGTTGTGTATGGAGGGGGTGGGCACTGTGTTTATCTTGGGTAAGACATGTATTTATGAAAGCAAATAAACTGGAGCCAAAGGACTAAAACAGTAAAACAGCTGGAGGTATAAAGGTTTGTTAATTTATTTTCATAGAATCATTTAAGTTGGAGAAGCCCCCAAGATCACCGAGTCCAGCTGTTCCCCGAGCACTGCCAAGGCCACCACTAAACCATGTCCTCAAGTGCCACATTTACACAGCTCTTAAATCCCTCTAGGTATGGGGAGTCCACCACTGCTCTGGGCAGCTGTGCCAGGGCTGGACAACACTTTCAGTGAAGAATCTTTTCCTAATATCCAAGTTAGACCTCCTTGGTGCAACTTGTGGCTGTTTCCTCTCCTCCCTGTTCCCTGGGAGCAGAGCCTGATGCACGCCCCCCCAGCTGCCCCCTCCTGTCAGGGAGTTTGCTGAGCCACAAGGTCCCCCCCAAGCCTCCTTTTTTTCTCCAGGCTAAGCCCCCCTAGCTCCCTCAGCTGCTTTTGGTGCTCCAGACCCTTCCCCAGCTCCGTTCCCTTCTCTAGACACGCTCCAGCCCCTCAACGTCTCTCTTGTTGTGAGGGACACAAAACTGACCCCAGGATCTGAGCTGGGGCCTTAGCAGTGTCCAGCACAGGGAGACTTGGTGTCACCAGTGAACTGTCAGGGAGTGCATTGGATCTCCTTGCCCAGATCATTAACAAGGATATGAAACAGAACCTGCCCCAGAACTGAGCCCAGCCCCAGCTGGATTTAGCTCCATTCCCCACTAGTCTGGGCCTGGACAGGTTTTTTTACCTGGCAAACAGAGCACCCGTCCAAGCCATGGATGTTCTCAGGAGAATGCTGTGGGAAGAGGGGTCAAAGGCTTTACTAAGTCAAGGTAGACAACATTTTCTGGAAAATGGTCTAAAAAAAATGACTTGCAGTAAGATGGTAGGTCTGATGCTTTTACCTGGACTTGGGGAAAGTGCTCTTAACTTTATTTAGAAAGCTGTTTATGTTCATCCTGGGCACATCTAAAGTCCGGGTCCATAAAGCTTTTAGATAATGTATATTTATAAAGGAGTGCTGTTGGCAGCATGCTCAGCACAGTGGAGTTAATGTAGCCTTGTGCTGCTGAGAGGGGTCGGAATGAGAAATAGATCCTGCTTTTACCAACATCAATTATTAAGCTGTCTTGGCATGTCATGCACTGCTCTGTGGCAAACAGCTTCGGCTCTTGGCTGATCCCAGAGGCTGCTGAGCCTCTGTGGCAACCACCTCTGAAAATCTCACATCTTTAAAGATTTCCAGTGCAGCAGAACTGCTGCCACCCCGGCTTTCATCTGCCATGGGTGACGGCCCTGCTCCCTGGGACCGGCTAAAAAGCTGTCACTACTGATTTCTGCCTGGCAGACAAAGCCTGGATTTGGGCTTCTGCTTCTAATTGTGAAGGGGAGAGGTGTCTCCAGAAGGGTGCTCCCTGTCCTGATCTAATGTTTCCTTATCAATAGTAATACATCAAATCCTCCTTAGTTGTTTGTGTGGCTGCACAGCTCTCCAGGGCTTTCTGTGATGTCCACTTTGAGCAGAATAAATGAGAAACAGTAGATGAACACTGTGGTAATCAACTGCAGACTGGTCTGAGGAATGGAATCTTGGAGACCTGACTGAAATACTACCCATAGAGAATGTTAGGATTAAACATAGGGAGAAAAAAATCTGCCGTGGCAGTGTTGCCTGGGTGTGCTGAAGCACGCTACTGCAGAGGACAGCCTGTAAAAATATCATCCTGACGCTGCTTTCAGAATTTTTTGATCCTGGAGCATTTCATATTAGCAGCTCTGCTTTGGTGAGACCAAGGAATGATCTGGCATAATGTCAGATTGCTGGCAGGTAGGCAGGAATAATCCTTCTTCCCTATGTCCTTCCAGTAATGAGCTGGTGATTGCATCAGGGCTGTTAAGTCCTTTGATGGATGTATAAAAGCTGTATCTCTAATTGTTCTTTGAATCCATTTCCGCTTTGGATCTCACAGTATCTTTGGCGCTGAGCTTTGTAGCTTAATGTGGTTGTTGTTTCTTTTCTGTTTTTAAGTCCACTGCTCAGTAATTTCATCAAACACTCTCTCATGTGCAGTGCGAGGCAGCAATTGTTTGCTGTCAATTTCTCCGTACAATTCATGACTTGATAGAACCGTTTTATCACCTGTTTTCCCTTTTCAGCTGAAAATCTGATTTATTTGATGCTTTCTGAATGGCTGCTGTCACATACTTATCTTTGTCCCCATTCTATTTGCCTTTTCTGTGTGTACTCTCCCTTTTTTAGCTGGTGACACCAGAATTGCATAATAAATTTTTGTAGTGCTGTAACAGTAACTTCTGTTGTGCTCTTAAAAATGTTCTTCTTGCCTTTTTGACTGCTGCAGAGCACTGGATGCTACTCCGAAGGTATTGGCACACACTGAGTCTGAGGGTTTTTGTTTGATAACAACTGAACTAAATCCTGTCATGTCATGGGTATAATTAGGGTTGTTTTTTCCCGTATGCATTGCTTTGCATGGGATGACTTTGTGCTGCAGACTTAAAACTCATCTTCAGGGACTTCCTGTCTGTAGGGTGAGTTTCACTGGAGAAACATTGAGTTCCTGGTTTGTTTGGGTTTTTTTATTATTATTTGGAGAAAAGAAAGAAAACTTCCTCTCTTCAGTGCAGCTGGGATTCTTAGAGCTTTGGGACTTTCTGGACCTCCTCACACTGGACACATTCTTTAAGGAGAGAAAACCCGGCATGCCAAACCTTTTCTCTGCAGAATGACAGAATATTCCCATTTTCCCACTTTCTCCAGGATGTTTCCTACAGCTAGGCAGAGTTGGAGGGGCAGATGTGCAGAATCAGTCAGTGGGTGAAGAGGTTCCAAGGTGCTGGTGCTATGTCTGTGCTTTGGCTCAGCAGTTCTTGTTGCTGTTCAGTGTCAGCGCATGCAGCTCCTGTAGGAATGTTTGTTCTGATAACCCTCCTGTGATTCTGTGCAGGGTGAGAGCGAGTAAGTCACGGCTCATTCCATAGCTAAGCAGTATCTCTTGGAAGAAGCAGATCCCACTCTTGTTTGGCTGCTTTAATGCAGGGTTTATGTTTAATCTCCCTGCAGAAGTTATGTCTGATTCCTGCCTTTATGCCGTAATTCAAAGCCTCCTGCAGATATTTTTGCTGTCCCATAGCTCGTGTTATGGGGATGTGCACAAGCAGAGGAAATGACTCTTTTATATCATGAATATTTAGTGATGTAAGTGCCCACAACATACATACACTGCATGTTATCTGTGCAACTTGCACATATGCACTTAGCCAGGAACACACGACCAGTGGCAGTGCCACAAATAGATCCTTCAATAGGAAGTGGCGGTGGCAAAGCTCAGTCTTGTGGTAGGATGTGGTTGGGGGCTGTTGATTCACATTTTTACATCCTATACAGGTTAAGTAGATGTGGTGAAGCTCAGCTATTTCCACCGACAGGATGCTGGGTAAAATGTTGAATTGGAGCAGAAGTAGATGCTGAATGAAGGCTGAAAAAAAATAGCGTGTGTCTGAGCTATGTATAGTGCTGCACGTACTTATCTCTTGGCTGCCCAAAAATGAGGTAGTTGCATCCTTTATTTTTGCTTTTTGAGCTCCAAATAATGTCCAGGGAAAGCTGGACTTTAAAAAAGCAGGATTTAAAACTAAACAAAACCCAAGATACATATTAAGTAGCTTCTCCTTTTGCATTTTTGCAGAGATTTTGTCTCTGTTCCTGCTGGTTGGAGGAACCACTTTTCAAATTCCCAAGTTTAGTAAATTAAAGGAAAATTAATTTTTATAAAAAGAGGCAGGGGTACTGCTTGCTACATCTGACTGGACTTTAAACTGTGGCTCTCCTGCACGTCTCCTTTCCCTGGGAATAAGTCTGGGAGCGCACTGGAGCGTGAGAGGAGCCAGGAGTGACAGAAGTAATCACGCTCCAAGGCCCCTGGAGCACTGCGCGCTGAGCAGCGCTGGCCTTTCTCTCAGAGCTCACTTTGCCTCCTCCGCTGGGGATTTCCAGTCCTTTCCGAGCTGCTTTAGTCACTGCAGCTCTGCCTTGAGCTGCTGATCCAGTGGGGCTGTTTGTGATGGCATTGGTGTGTTCCTGGGGTAGCTCCAGTGCTGCCTTCACTTAGTGCCCAGCTGTTTATTTCCCTGCTCCGTACAAAAAGTGGCTCCAGAATGTGACTCTGTTTAATTGCCATTAGCCACAGGAACGTGAAGTGTTATTAGCGATATCTGCTCTGTTTTAAATGGACAGCTGAAATATTTGAGGAGCTTTTGTGTTAAGGTTGTGTAAAGGACTTGGTGCCTGTAGGCACATCTGGAAGTGATGGTGTCTGGTTCCCCTCTCCGGTGTGGGTTTTGTGCCTGTAAAGTCTGGGTGATTTGATTTATTGGGAATGTTGTCATGTAACATTACAGAGGATTTTGAGTTTGCTACTGCTGATCCTATTTAAATTAAAAGACTACTTGCTTAAGTACCTTTCCACCATCTGCACAAGAAATAGAACCCCCTGAGAAGATAAATAATCTGGTTTGGTTTCTACTTGACAAAATTATGGCTTTTAATGTGGAAGTGCTAAGCCTTTATGTACCGTGGATTAACAGAGTGAATGATCTGAAATATGGTGATCTCTTGATGATGAGCTCTCTGTATTTGGTAATGCTGGAATTGAGACTATTGGAAAGTATTCCTGAGGCTTTCAGAGTAGTTTAATTGTCTCTTTACAAGGTGGCTTCTCTCATGAATTCCTTCATCACTGATGACAGAACTCACTCTGTTGAGAGTTTGTGATTTATGTTAAACCATAAAGGGCTTGATTCTCTATTGCCAGGTAACTGGTACTGTCACTTACGTCCCCTTTGTGTTACTATAATCCATTGCTTTGAGAGCATTTGGAACACGCCTGATGCAAGACAAATCTACCATATGGAACAAGAAAAGTTTCAAATTCAGCGTCTTCCAATGCTTTTCAGGTTAAAACCAAAGTAGAACCTCACTTCAGTGGAAACCCAGTGTGCTTGGGGGTTTTGTCCTCTAAATCTTCCTCCTTTCACCTAACACCTGCTAATAATCCTTGCTGGTGATGTTGCTGGTTCTCAAATTTAACCCAAAGCTTGGCATTTCAGAGGCTTCCATGCACTATACCTGTTGTAACCACAACTATGTGGCAATAACATCAGCAGCATGAACTTTGTTGTAAAGGGGCAATAACTTCTTTTTTTATCAGTTCCAGCACTCAGAGGCCGAGGTTAAAGTCCTTTCCAGCAAGTGCTGCTTTGAAATGTGGGTGCGTGGGCTGGGGAGGCTCAGTGTCTTGTAGTGGAATTGATCTAGGAATGAGTCCAATGCTCAGCTTTGCAGAGGCATCCTGTTTCCTTTTGAGAGGAGGGAAGAAGGACAAATTTATGTGGGGGCTGAGCCTTTTGTGTTCAGTGATGGGATGGAGAGGATCTAGTCTCTGGGAACCAATATACAAAGTACCCATCTCTTCTCTTGCTTGCTAGGTTCATACGGCGAGTTTGTGGTGACTTCTGTATTTAAAGATTCTCTGGCAAACAGTTCTCGCTCTTCTGATAGAAATTGCTGATCTTGGAGCAAAATTACTCTGATAATTTTGTTTCCTCGGAATTTGTGCTGACATCTTTTCTCCCAATACTTCTGTGTGTGTCCCTTTTCGGGGAAGAGAAGCAAGAGAAACTTGGATCACAATGCACAGCTGCTCCTTACTGTTGCTGCCCACTTCTGTGTCTGTTGTAATGTTGTAGTTCAGAATGAAGATTTTGAGGGACCTTAGGAGCTCTGTGAGGTCCCATTGCTGCTCCCTGATGCTCTCTGGGGGATAACTGGCCTGTTAATTATTTGGGTTGGAGGCCCAAATCCCCTTCTGTGTGGTACAAGTGGGCTACTGGTTAAAAAGGCAGAGTCTCCTTTATTTCCCTGACATCTCCTGCTATGTTTAGCTATTTATTTCCTTCCCATTTTGCTAATGCTAGTGTTCGTGCAGACACATGGTGAGACAGATTAGGAAGCTGATCCAGCTGAAAACTAACCCATTTTAGTGAGGAAAGGATTTGTTTGGGGACTGTTTGCTGGCACAGAGAGGAAATAGGAATGAGGAGAATGGAAAGATGCTGCCTCTTTTCCAGCAGCCTGTGCTCATGTTGGATTAAAGTGCTCTGGGCCCACACCCATGGTTATTGTTGTAAATTGGGTGGCAGTAATCTCTGCTGAACGATTCCAGGCTCTTTTCATCCCTGATTTTGGACCTGCATGGAAGCACTGCTGTCTCCCTGCCTCAGCTCCTCTGTCATTCTGGAGCACAGGGACCTGCTGCACTGCTGAGTTTGCCCCTCTGCTCTGTGATACAGCGCTCTGACTGACCCACACTGTGGTGGCAGGCAAGTACCTGTGAATTTCCAACTGATTTGTTTCTCTTGTTTGTTTCCCCAGGTGATTTCTCTGGCCAGCTTTTAGCTTATTTGAGTCTTGGTCCAATATTCATTATTGTTGGCTTTGTAACACTCATCATATTCAAGAGAGAGCTTCACACGGTGAGTCCTTCTCTCCATTCCCAGCCTCTCCTTATGACAAAAGTATTTTCCTTTGTCACCTGGGGCTCCTGTGTTCACACTTCTTTTTCTCTCTATAAGGAGCAAGCTGAGGAAAGCCATCTTCCTGTCAGGGAACAGCAGGAGACACTTAGCACCTGGACCAGGTTAAAAGGCTGCTCAGCCTTTGCCGACTTTTCTGTTACTCTGGTGTGTTTTGGACATTATCTGTCCTGAACCATCGAGGGAGATGTCTGGGGAAGTACAGAATGCTGTTGCAGAGTGGGAACACTCCCAAGATCCAGTAGGATCATAGCACTGGGCAGCATATGCAGGAAATGGTGTGTGTAACTCAGGAGGATGCACTTTCTTTGAACTACTGAGGCAGAAAAGGGGATAAAAATAAAACCTACAGCTTTCCAAGGGAGTGGATCTGTCCTTAAGGGCTGCTTTTCAAATGTGAGTTGAATACCAGGGGCAGAAGAGACTTGTTTCAGTCCAAATTCTTCCAGTGCTTTCTATCTGCTCTGCCAGGTAGTTGGGAATGAGTGTCATGGATAAACTCCCTCTAGGACATAAAAGCCTCCTGTAACATTTACCCTCAGTAAACAGATAAAGCAGGGGCCACATTTCGAAAGTAGAGCCACAGTGTCATGGGAACTGGTGGCCCAAGGGACCTGGGAACAGGACTTTTAACTAGGAAAGACAGCTGTTCAGTTTTGGCAACTCAAAGGTTTTGTGTTGGCCCAAAAGAGAGAAGAAGCCAGAGTAACTATTGCACAGATTTATAGGTTTCTCAATACAGGGACTTGTTTGGTGTTGGTAATGAGACAAGTGTTGAGGTTGATTCCCAGTTCTTCATTTGGGAAGTCACCACGGGGCTGGAGAGAGACACTGTCTGACTTGCAGCAGCCTGATCTGTGGCTCAGGATGTGGAGTGAAAAATTGCTTCATCATGTGGAATGGGACTGAGTGCTAAGGAGGTAGAGTGTCATCACCAGCTGGGAATTTGATCACAGCAGCAGGACTAATTTAGGGGAGGTGTATGAACTGTGAAGTTGAAGAGTAAAAATAAATGCTACCAGGTTTGGCTTAGCTCAGATTGTGAATTCATCTTAGACTGAAGATAGCAGCTTCAAAACGAAAATATTCATAGAGGGAAAAGCCAGAAAGCCTAAAAAGTCACCTTTGTTTTAAACTATTTACCCAAATAGCAGTGTCTGCACTCCCCCTGTTGGTTGTCGGGAGAAGCCAGTTCCTGAAAACCTGCCCTATTAGAAAGGTCACTTTCTGCACTTGCTGGTGCAAGGTGCTGGCAGAAGTGCCCTACTGTGTCATTTCTGTCTTTCTGTGTATCAGCTGCTGGAAAGCTGCATATACACAATGTGTTGCCTAATATAAAGTGAGCTGAAAATAAATGCTTTTCTTCCTCAGGTATAGAATTTTGAAGCCATTGGTTTTAACTCTAGTAGTCTAAAAAGAAAATTAGAAACATAATGTTTGAGGTTTTGTCAACAGTGAGAGCCTGGTAAGTAGAAGGATCTCTTAAAGGGGGTGACACAGCTGTCTTGCCTTCACAGATCTCTTTCTTGGGAGGGCTGGTGTTCAACGAGGGAGTGAACTGGTTAATAAAAAATGTAATCCGGGAGCCTCGGCCGTGCGAAGGTAGGGTATGGAGCGTGAGTGTGGTGGTGTCAGGGGAGTTTTGGGTGGAATGCTGACTGTGAGGGGTTAGAGGGTTTTTCCCCCTTTGCCTCAGATTGGCTGTGGGTGTTGGGGTATGAAAAGGATGGCAGGGCCACCTGAGCAGGGACATGTCCTGTGAGCTCTGTGCACGCTCCAGCAGCGTGGTCTGGCTTCCTGTCTGGAGTGTTCCAGCTGCTGACCATACCTTGACCATACTCTTTCTTCTTCTTTTCCCAGAAGCCCATTCAACAGTGACCACAAAATATGGGATGCCGTCCAGCCACTCCCAATTCATGTGGTTTTTCTCTGTCTATTCCTTTCTGTTCCTTTATTTAAGGTAAAAATTCCCGGTCATATTTGGGCTGTTAATATGCTAAAACACCTGAAATGGGTGGCTCCCTTGCTGGGTGCCTCTTGAGTGGGATAATGGAATTAAATCTGAGTACCTGCACAATTTATTGTGGCTCAGGTGGGATTGGAGCATGTCTGTCTCAATCTGAATGTAGGGCTGGAGTTACTATGGCTGAAAATGGGGGGGTGTGAGTGGGCTTCCTTTTACCTGTCAGGGTAAAGGCCTCCCAGTTTTCTTTTTCTAAGCTGTGATGGTGCCCCCAGTGTGAGGGAAGAGGTGAGGGATAGGGAGGAGAAATGAAGAGCTGCTTTCTCATTTTGTCTCAGTTTCAGTGGGGTTTTCTACAATGTTTTGGATAATACCAGCTGTCCACTTGCATGACTTTTTAGCTGACCTCCCTTACCATGTACTGGGTTTACCTGCTGTGCTTTAATGAAGTTCTTGCTGGAGCATGGCTCTATCTTGTGGATCTGTGTGGGGAGGAAGACAAAACTCACAGTTCCTCCTGGCTCTGTGGGTGATGGAGGGACTCTGTCTTGGCTCCCTGTTGCATATGCTCAGCACATGCCTCTCACATCAGTGTGAGCATCCTGCCTTCCATCACAGCAATCCCTGTTCAGTTGGAGAGACATGTGTGGCTTCCCTTCAACTGCTGCCAGTGGGACAGATTGCTGCTGGGGTGGGATTGAGCTGCCCATGACCCCACTGGAGCAGAGCTTTCCTAGGATTCTAGAGGGAGGGAGTGAGGGCAGGACTGCTCAGCTCCCTGCCCTGTGCTAATGGCTCTCCATCTCTTTCAGAATGCACCAAACAAACAATGCGAGGTTTCTGGATTTACTATGGCGACATGTGCTGTCCATCTGCCTCGTCACAGTGGCTTTGCTAGTCTCATATAGTAGGTATGGAGCAACTGTTTTTCTTCTGCTCTCATACAGCCCCGTGGCCTGTCCCAGCCAGCAGCCCTGGCATTCCTTATCCTGCCTTTCCCACCTAATTCTCCACTGCGCTGTACAAGTCAGAGCTTTGTAGAAGTGTTGCCATGAGACCCAATAAACAAAGGTGCTATGTGTGTGGTGCTTCACAGCAGCATTTACAAAACCCCAAATCAGCTGAGCTTGTGCCAATTCCCCATGGGCTCCAGTGCTGTGCTCCAGCCTTGCTGCCTTGCCCTCTTTCCAGCAGTAATCGTGGAAGCATTGCCCCATGCCTTGGCACACACTCATCTGCAGCTTGTGGATGGCTACAGTTGATCAATCCCATTGTTTTGCTTGAGCATTAGTTAATCAAAACATTTATAACTGTTGGCTTGCAAGATTTAGTTGGATTAAGATGGATAAAGAAAATGAAACTTTGATCATGATTTTATTTTTTTTTTCTCTTTAGTAGATTAAATGTAAAGTGAGCTCCAGTGATTGGAAAAACAGACAAATTCAAGCTAGAAATAGGGTCACATTTTCCACAGGAAAGTAATTACCTGTTGGCACAGTTGACTCTACGCTACAGCTGATTACTTACTACTAATTATTTTAAAATCCTGACGGGACAAATTTGTCAGAGCTATGTGGTCTAATTAAAACAAAATTAGAGGAAATCAAGTGGCCTATGTTAGACAGAAAGTCAGATAAGATGATCATAATGATATATGAGCAAAAAGAATTTTGAATGTAGCTTGTGCACACATATAACAGGCCAACAGTGCAGCTCTGAGTGGCTGCACTCACAGTGAGCACATTGGTCATGCAGCCTCTGTGCCTGTCACACTGGAGAGCAGCAAAATCACAAAAAAAATGCTGTCCACGTTCTTAAAAGCCTTTAAGCCTCAGCTTTGGTGGCCTGGAGGGAGCTTGTCCTGTTACAGCCTTCGGAAAAGTCTCTTGTGGGAACTACCAGTATTAATTCTTTAGTTGATCCAAAGATGGATGAAGGAGAATATGGAGGTTTATTGAGTTAAGCTCAAACTAGAAGTGCTCCAAGCTGAAACTGCTGTAGCAGGGAAGAATTTTTCCCAGTTTTTTCCCCCACTATTTTTGCCAGCTTTTTACTGAGAAAAGACACCCACTTTTAACATCTGGAGGATAACTTCCACCCACGTCTGTGGGTCCAGTGACACCTCAGCTCCTGAGTCTTGCCTCCTTTTGTTTTAAAGCCTTCTGGTGACTCTTCTCTTCCACTGCAGGGTTTATTTGCTTTACCACACCTGGAGCCAAGTCCTATATGGAGGTGTGGCAGGAAGCATCATGGCCATAGCCTGGTTTGCCTTCACACAGGAGATCCTAACTCCCCTCTTCCCGAGGATAGCTGCGTGGTAAGTCTCTTTTTTCTGTGGAGGTTTGTTATGGATGTTAGAAATGAGAATTCCTGGCCTCTGTCCCAGTTTTGCCTACTGGCTGTTGTGTAACCTACTTTGTTCCTCCATGTTTTCTTATGCATGCGTATATAGAAAGGCTCATGTGTCCTTGATAAGGGTGGGGAAGAGGGAGTTCAATCAATTGCTACATTTTTTAAAGCCCTGCTTAAAGGTGTGAGGTGTGGCAATGTGCTGGAGGAGCTTTGCAAGATGAACAGCAGACCTTTCTTAATGCATGTCTAATGACCTAATAAAATTGCAGAGTCATTTACATGTAATATAGTCTTGAAATATTGTATAAGGAAAGAAAAAATGTTTTTGATTAACTGTAACAAAGAATCCTTTTCACAGCCTGAAGTGATAGAATAGTATTGTTAACTAGTGCAGGTTTTGTGCTTTTTTTTTTTTTTTTAAATCAAAATTGCAGTGGAGAAAGTCTAATTATTTCCCCCTGTCCACAACATTGTCTCTTTTCAGGCCAGTTTCAGAGTTCTTTTTAATCCGAGATACCAGCCTCATTCCTAACATCCTATGGTTTGAATACACAGTCACAAGAGCAGAAGCAAGGTAAGTTCTGTTGGCAGTGGAGGAGCTGTTGCTGCTCTGACCTTTCAGATGCAGTTATTAATTGGTTTTCTGATATGTAGCTGATAATTTTTGGCTTCTGTGGGTAGAATAGCTCGAAGTAAAGAAATATCAAATTGTGGGTTAATGACTGCATCCAAAAGGTGAGTCTGGAGAGGGTGTGATTCAATAAATTAATCTCATTTAAGTAGCATTTCAGCTCCCTGGCCCATGGGTTTTTGTAAGCAGTTGTTTATATTCTTGCATCCACGTGTGAGCTTGTGTACACTGAAGGTGGGCTGGGTGTTCTGGGAGCGTGGAGAGTGGGAAGGGCTGATCTGCCTGGCGGATATGGTGGGAGCACTTCAGTTTTTTGTGAGCTAAGCAGAGCCTTACTTTAATTCTCCTGTATTTTCCCCTTGGTTTGTTGGTGCCCCTGTGTCACCTGTGCCTGTGTTGGCCTGCAGGAACAGACAGCGCAAGCTGGGTACGAAGCTGCAGTGACCGGGACCGTGGGGACCAGGGCGCGATTTAACGGAGACAGACAAGAGCAGAGACCTGGGAGCAGCAAGGAGCCTTTTAACAGACGGACCAAAGGAACAGGCAGGGACCATACCCAAAACCTGAAAGCCTTTGCTCTGCTTTAGCAGCTAAGCTGGATGCTCCCTGATGCATGTGGGACCGTGCAGGAGTAGAAACTCATTTTGAACACAGATGCACATGGTTGGATGTACCATCGTGTCTACGTCAGGGGAGGGGGGAGAAAATGCCTGGTGTTGTGTTCGGGGGAGGGAAAACCAAAAATGAATCCTTTCTGTGACTTTTTTTTTTTCAGCATGAAATATACACACTATTTATTTATTTTTTTAAATGGAACTATTGTTTATGGGGTGGGTGAGATGTTGATTGTGTGTTTTGTTTCTTTGCTTTTTTTTTTTATCGGGTTTTCCTTTTTTGGAAGAAGATGACAAAACTAATATCAAGTTGATCATGTTTAATTAGGGCTTTTAATTCTTACAAGCTTCTTAGGAGGGCGGGGATCTAGGAGGGGTGACCTAGACAGAAGGGAGAGGAAAACTTTCCTTTCTGAAGTCAGTTTGGGAGATCAAAATCAATTCCAACTGTACTTTGTACAGACAGAAAGACAGACTATAAAGATCTGATTTTTAACACTAGTGACAGTTCTGCAGGGAAGCCTGCACAGATACCAATTAAGGGGAGTGTGTGTGTAAAACAAAGGAAAAACACAAATATACTGACTCTTATTTTTTTTCCACTGCTGCTCCTGTTCTGTAATTAGCTAGAGTGTCCTTCTCAGAATCTCTTCTAGGTGACAAGATTAATATCTCACACTTATTCCATCTCTTCTTTTATACTTTTATTATCTCAGGGTTGCTGTGATCTGTACAGCTTTTGTTGTACTGAGTGTGCTGAGGGCACTGGGAAGCCTGTTGGTTATAAGCAGTGCTGTGCTCCAGTAAGAGTCAGCCCAAAGCCTTACAAAATTCAGTTGCTGGTGTCTGTCTTAAGCACTGGATTTTTTTTTTCTGTTAAAGCTTAAGGGAGGGATTTTTAAGAATGAACACAGTGACAACCACAAATGAACAAGGCAAATGACTAATAATGAGCTGAGCTGCTCTCTGAATTACTCCTTGAAGAGTCCTGTGAGACTCCATCTGTGAACTCCAAGTAGGGAACTTGTCCTAGCAGAGGCTCCTGCCAGTTACCACAGTAGCTTGGTCGGGGTTCTGCAGCTGTAACCTTGAATGCTGAACTCCTACAAACAGGTTTTGCTTTCTATCCTTCTTCCATTCCAATTCTCTGTCTGACCAGTGGCGCTCTGGGTGCTGTGTCCTGTGGGAGTGTGCCTGCCATCTCTGTGTGCTGGTGATGCCTCTACAACCTCTGTGACCCATCAGTTGACCTGGCAAGGGCTATACTCAAAGTGCTTCAGGGCTGTGCATGGACACTTTCTGTATTTCTAGTATATAATGCAGCAGTTCAAGTGTAACTACAGAGAAGTATTTATTCAAAGCACAATTGACTTGAACTTTCACAGATAAAGGACAGCTTCTGAACTGGCTCAAAGGTCATCGGTGTGCCTTCGATGCAGTCATGAGCAGAGGTAAAATGACTGTCACATCTCAGTCTTGCTGCCTGTACTATCTCCACTTTAATCAGACTCCTGCATTATAAAGCTGCTTGAAGTGAGATTTTTTTTTTCTGTTCATCTTGGTTATTTTTTTTTAAGTTTTCATCTGTGCCTGTTGCTATAGGAGTTTGTGTGTTTGTGTGGAGTGGGAGCTGCTGTTGGACACCCGGAGTGTTAACTGTAGAAAGTGATCCTGATCCAGGAGATCAGGAATGAAGGCTGTTTAAATTTCTGTGTTTGAATAGCTATGAGTAGTAAATTAACTGTTTTCAGTTGGTACAGCAGATTTTTTTAAGAACTGTTTAGTATTTGCATAACATAAACAATCCTGTAACATCTGAAGGACTCGAGCACTGGATCTGCTTTGAAGGTGCATCATAATAAAGAAGCATCTTGCAGCTTTCATAAGGACATTTGAACTGCCTTAGACCAGCTCTGCTGGGATGAGACAGGACATCAGATAGGTCCCATGACATGGTGGTACCATATGCTTCAGTTTGAAAACTGGTACTGATCACTTATGTCTTGCAAAACCATTCATTTTCTCTTTATATCTCTTGTAAGTGAACTTACAAAGCCAGAACTGAGATCACACCTCTCTTCCCCAAGGCTGCTGGGGGACTGTTTCAGGAGTGGCTTAGCACTTCCCCAGCCTCTCGAGCTGTTACGATATACTGCTGGAAAAAATAAATATGGGAACACCTATTGAGCACAGGGAAGAGGGTTCCTCTCCTCATGGAGAACAGTGCAGTGTAAAAAGCAGTTCCACTTCATGTTGCCTTCAAACCCAAGCTTCCTACAGTAATTCCTAGGAGTGAGGGAGAGGAAGAAGAGCTCTTGTAAGACACTGTAATAAACTTTCCTCTGTTCTCTGTGAGTTGTTTGTAATCTGCATCTTCTGCCTACTTTTGCTGTACCTTTTCAGAAATCTTTGCAATACTTGATGTACAGTAGAAATTCCTTAGTGATTCCATGGATTTTCTTAACTAAATGGTGCTGTGCAGGAAAAAGATTTGAGCTCTGCCTTATTATCCTACACTTGTATGAAGTCTCCTGCCACTAGTTTTCTGAAATGGAATATATTCTTTGGAATATGTGGCTTTGCAAGCAGATGCTTTCTCTTCCTCCCCTGTACTTAAGGGGGCTGGATGGAGATATGACAATAAAAGGAAGGTGACAGAATGCTGTGGTTCACTGTTCTTGCTATCCCCACACAAACATTGTCCTGTTAAGGGCAGTTATGTAACTTCTGCAGTGTTTAAGGAGATTTAAGCCTTTTTGTAGCATTTATCTGTTTATTGTATCTCAGTTTATTCAACGAATGTTTCCAAACTTTGCATGACATGGATCCCACTACCCAACAACAGTATTTTAATACAGCTAACCAGCAAAACATGCAACACTACCAGGCTGTGTCAAAAATTGCACTCAAACCCCAAGAGTTATCTGAATATTTTCAATCCGTGAATTTCTGAAATAGTTTGTTCCAAATCAGTTGTTTTTCTGGAGCTTTAGTTTCTTCTGCTTCATGTGCCTTTAAAACAATGGACATCTCTTGATAAAACAATCAGAAACAGGGAGAACAGTATTCAGTAAGTCAACACTGAAAAAATCTAGAAGATCTGAACCAGAAAGACATCACATTTTTGAACTTGTACCATAAGAAAAGACTTTTTAAAGGAAAAACCTTGTAATGATTTTAGTGTCCTTTCAAGCACTTTAAAAATCAGCCTCATTCATCTGAATTTCAGCTCTGTATATCAGTAAGGATGCATTGAGTGGTTTATGAATCTTTTATCTCTTTCAGTGTGACAGTCTGCTCCCTGCAGCTGTACTCTGCTGAAGCTAGTGGGATATCCAGATTTAGATCCAGAATAGATCAATCCCATCTTCTGAGGTACAGTCTTCAGCAGCACCTGCTTATGCTTAGTCTTTAATAGGCACTTTGCTTTGAGAGCCTTCCCCTTTGAGACAGAAGTGGAAAACGGCCAGTCTCAAATACTTCAGTGGCACTACTTGTGCTTGAAGGCATTGCAGACATGGAAAAATAACTCATCCCCTGGCAACAGAGGCTGATTCAGTATGGGGGGAGGATTACTGTGGCAAAAGGAATATTTTTTTCCATGTAAAAGGCTCCATAAGTCCAGATGTTATTCCAGTAAGGTTTGTTCTTGTCTGTAGTATTTAACACAGTCACTTAAGAGTTTCATAATACTGAATATCCTCTTGCAGTTTTCAGTCTAACTGATACAGAGGAGTCACCAGAGCAGGGGTTTCTGCTTGCAGGTCTGTAGTGCTCCTATTCGTGTTTTTAGGCTGTCTCACTCCATTCAGGATTCTTCTAAAAGATCAACTAAATCCATGTAGATGATGTGAAAGTGGCAGTTCAATCAAGTTCAATACAATCACTGGCTGTGCAGGTGAGTTTCAATTAAATTTTCTTCTTTTAAGGTTTGTTATTAGGTATGAGATAAAAGCTTTGAAATAACATCCTTTCAGGAAAAAAAAATGCCAAAGCATTGGCTTGTATCTTTTGAGAAGCAAATTAGAACAATTTTTTTCTTCTTTAAACAGCTTTAGTGCAAATTTCTTCATATATGTTCATCAAGGCACTTTGTTCATGTCCCTTGCAATTATTTCCCTGTTAACAAAACAGGTCATCACACTCCTAATGCTTCTTGTTCATGGTGACATCCCAGCAGACACATCTTGAAGGGTGTGCAATTTAAATACAGAATTCCTACTGCAGAAATAGCACTAGAATTCTTTATTACCATATGATTTTACTAAATAAAAGTGCAGTCAGGAGCTTGGGTTCTGACAGATCAGCTGGAAGTAGTTCCTATGCTACAATTGTATGTTAATGTTTATATATAATCTCTTACTGTCTCAAGTTTGTCAGCTGAACATGAAAACAGTATCATGAGATCATTTTCTCACAGAATAAAGCTGGCACAAATTGGAGTAATATTTCAGAAAGAAATAACTCTCCAGAGTGGCAGAAAAGGTGCTGTGCTGTTACTGCAGGAACAGTGGCTGCCACGGTGCAGAAACACCTACAGGGTCCATGTGTACCCAGCTTTCTTCCTGTTTTTCAAGATTTTCTGCCTTGTTACAGCAGAGTGATGTGAAAGAAGGGTGATTCTGCAGCTGTTTTTTCTTTTGGCCTTTAACAGATTTTAACTCTGTAGTCCAGGAATGGAATTATGTTCCGGAGTTCCTGATCAGAAACTTCCTTATTTATCCATAGCTCAGGCATAACACTGTGCTCAAAAAGACTGTTTCTGAAAGCGAGGTATAAAACCACATTGGGTTAATGTGTGTGTCCTGAAGGACATCAGGCATGTGGCCTTCTGGTTAGTAAACAGAGTCAGCATCTTCTTTTCCTCAGCTCCAAAGAAAGGTACAATGGAGCAAGTGTCCTGCTAAATGCATAGGAAATCCCTTCTCATCTCTGCAGATGTGAAGGTACATAAAGCCAAAGCTGGCAAAACTTAAGAGTTTTGTAGAAGCTTTATGGGGAAAAAGCTTTAGGCTGAGCTGGAAGATCAATGGTAGGACCATGGCAGGAAGCTTAACAAAAAGCCCAGAGCAAGAACAACAGCAACAACAAAAATAACCTGAAAAGGTAAAAATCACCTTAATTTGTATCACGTCATGCTCTGTTGTTAAGAGGGGCAGTGTAAGAGAAAGGAGATCCCAGCATCCTGAACAAGGGGAAGGGAACATTCCTGTAAAGCTTGTACTGATTGGAGTGCCTGGGATGAGTAGTGCAGTGTACTCTAACGAGACTGGATCTGCTCTGGCTTAACTTCCTTCTCCCCTTGCTGAAGTTGAATGATGAAGTTTTGCTGGAGCAGTAGAAAAATCTTCAGTCAAGATTCGAAGATGCTCCTCAGAAGACGAAACCAGGAAAAAGACTTGGTCTCACAGTAGTTCTATCACACAATAAACAATCCCTGCTTTTCCTGGACAAGAACTACCTTCCTCACCAAACGGATTTAGATACTGGTAAGGACTGTGCTTTCTGTATTCCCTTACAGTAGTTTTCATAAAAATCCTATTTGAGTCCTCTTTGAGGACCCGAAGGTGCACTTTGCACAGATGGGAGAGGCTCCGTCAGTTCTACTTTGGTTTGAGACAGTGTTTCCTCTTGCTACAGAGTCTGGTATCTTCGGCTGATTATTCTGTAACATCTTGCTGAAAACAAATGGTAGATAACTTCTTAGGTTCCAGGGCAGGCTGTTCTTTGAGTCTTTTCTGAGGAACTGGGAGCTTCAGTGCAGCAGGGATAGCCCATTTAACTGGGGGTTTCCCTCTTACAGTTTGGATTTGGGAGCAGCCTGGAGCAAGATCCTCATGTCTAGCAGTGCTTTCTCAAGATAATGTGCCATGCGGGCTGCGTTTGTGTCAGCACAGCTATTGAAGGCTGAAACTGCAAAGTTGATGTGTTCCTCCATAGGGTTGTAACAGACTCCGTAGCCATCTGGAACCACGGGACCAAAACACAACACACAATCTGTCTTGGCTGGGACCTGTGGAGACATTGTGATTAAAACCTTCTAACCAGTCAGAGGAAAATGAAACCATCAAATACAAACAGCTCTGTCAATGGAGGAAACTCATCTCATTGAACTGCTCTAGAAGGGCCTTTGGTCAGCCTCATCTCCCACCACACGTGCTGGATCCTGCCATTTAGCAGCAATATGTTTTCCTCTGCATTTGCACAGGAGTGCTTCTCCCCAGGGTCAGCTTGTAGAAAGTCACAAGTAGAGCTATTCAGAAAGAATCAGAGCACAGCACTTAACACAAAGCTATTCTCGCTGCTGACTTCATTGATCTCACTTGGATTTAGACACCAAACACTCTTGGTGATCCTGGCTTTGGTTATGTTAGTGTTTTACATGTCTGTGAGGGACTGTGGCAGCTGTAAGATCAGTTCTGCAGCTTTATGGGATTGGCAGCAAGCTTAGAAATTCTTGACCCAATGTAGGTGAGTTTTTAACAGAAAGGAAGTGAAGAGAAACATGGAGAAGAAAGGCATGAGAAGAAACAGAGAGCGCTTCTGGCTCAGATGAGTCATACCTGGCTGGTTGAGAGATTGAAGTGCATTGCAACAGCATAGGCTGTGTCCATGAAGAGGTCAGGAATGCTCACCAGGTCCTCGATTGCCTGCAGCTTCAGCCCCAAGAGGTGCCGGTCTATTGCGTTGCCCCGTATGGCCTGGAGGAAAGCAAGGATGGACAGATGAAAGCCAGGCCAGCAGCAAGTGAGCAAAATTGTTTCTTTGGGTTTAAGAAGAGGACACTTCTAAAAAGTCTCTAAATGCTTATAAGGTTAAAAGGAAACAAGATCTTGCCTTTCAAGACCAGTGGTCTTGTTTGTAAGGACTGTGAAATTAAACACACCAGTGGGAACAACCTTGCAGTTCCTGCCCATGGATACCCTCTGGCTTAAGGGCTCCTTGTGCAATGTTGGCATTTATCAGCAACAATAATGTTAAGAAATTAAGCTATTGCAATACTTGATTCTGTCCTTTAGGCCAGTCACCAGGGACACATTACACACCAGCTAGAGAGGATTCAGTCTATGACCATAGGGTACTTATCAGACCAGAGTCAGACCTTTGCAACACTTAATAGCCACACTGCTGCATCAGGAGCAAAAGGTGTTTAGGCCTTGTCTTTCCCCAGAACTCTCATTTGCTGGGTAAACCCCCAAGCCTGGCTGCACAGAGGACACTCACCATGTCTGTGTATTCCCTGTGGGCCTGCGTGGCTTTCCTCAGCAGGTCTGCTTTCTCCTGGTCCTGAGAACACACAGATCTGTTTAAGTTTTCTGCAGAATGGAGAACCTCATTTTGGCTGTTCTCTAGGATGGAGGACATTTCTGCCTTGTGTGTCTGTATGAAACTTGTTTTTATTTACTAGATTTAATTTTGACAGCATTTTGTTTGGCAGCGTTACTTCATTCTGAATGGAGTTCATCCATCAGGAGCAGAACTTAGTTTGAGTAGCTGAACACTTACAAAGGTGGGCTCAGAAACATCCACATGATGTTTCCCAGGCTTTCAGTACATGTGAAGGAAAAGTCAAATCCCTGATCTGTGAAGATACTGCAAGCTATGGTTTAGCTCAATATGGGCTGCAGCCCTCCTTAGCTGAAACCAGATGACACAGGGTTAGCCAAACAAGCAGCTTTTCTCTTTTCTGGATTCCTCTTACTCTACTCCTTGGAGATCCTCACCGATTTGTCAGGGCTGTCCATGGATTGCACAAAGTTGAGGGAGGCCATGGAGGCGGAGCGGATGGTGTCGGTGCGGCCCAGGCGGAACATCCTCAGTGACGCGCTCTCGTACGTGGCACAGACGTGGCCGTACATCCTGGGACAGGGAGGAGAAAGCCACACAAGTGAGTCTGCCCTGGGAGAGCCTTGTCTGTGCCACCTTGATTGAGCTCACGTGTTTGACTCGGTCAGTGAAGAGGTTGAGGAATGACCTGTGGGTGGTCTTACCTGTAGTATGCCAGCTGCAAAGCCAGCTGGATAAAAGCATCAGGGCTTATCTTCTCTGACTTGGGGAAGCCTTTCCCAAATTGATGAAAGACCATGATTTTGATATCCAGATCTTCGACCAATCTACAAGGAAAAAAAGAGGAACTGTTCCTTTGCTTGTTGATCATTCTTGTAACACAAAGGAATGGATTTGCTTTCTTGAGGCTCAGAGGGAACAGACCATCTGGATCTGACCTATGCAGGGACAGAGAACTCCAGCACACATAGATCTCTTTGGGCAGCACTACAGAGGTAAGAATTTTTGGCCAGTGCTGAAAATCTTCACCAGGTTAGATGGTCATGTGTGTGTTTATGCTCTAGTAAAGCCTTGCTCTTTCTTAGCAAATGGGATGAATCAAAAATAACCCCTCAGCACCTCTGACCTTATTCCTGGCAGTGTTTTTCAGCTCAACTCAATGCTGTTGAGCCCAGAAGTCACTGGGAAAACTCCCTGGCTGCAGTGGGGAAAGCCTCATTTAAACCACTGATAGGCTGCAAAGGGGTACATGAATTACTCCCTCAGTCACCCACCCACTTCTCCACTGCTTCATACTCACATGTTGAGGTTTTGCTTTGCCTCCTCTATGTCATTCTTGATTTCTGGGGTGATGTTAAACCGCAGCTTTTTGGGCATTGACAGAGGAACCGTGGACGATTTACCCACATCAGGTTTCTTCCTGCGCAGAGAAATGTTTCTGTTTGACCAGGCCTTTGGCATGAGGCTCAGCTAGGAATGCTAGAGCCCGGATAGAAATGCCCAGGAGATCTTCCCTTACCCCTTGTGACACTGGTTACAGCCTGACAGACCCCTCACAGTGCCAATAAGGGATCTCCAATGCTGAGGCGAAGCAGGGGCAGGACTCACGTGAATTCCACAATGTGATCCACAAGAGCGATGACGGGTGGGCCTTCAGAGGGAGCATGCTCATACACGAGACCACAGGAGCCATCTTCAGCAATGATGAACTGGGAGAGAAATCATGAGAGGACAGCGTTGAAGACAGACAGGCAGTGTGTGAGGCAGGAGATACCCAGAGAGACCTCAGTGTCTCCCTGTCTGTATCAGAGCCTGTCCTTGCACACTGAAAGGTCTCCTTTTAGCAGGACAGCAGTGGAAGCCTTTCAGCAGGCGCGGAAGGTCTGAGAGCACTGTTACACTCCTGAAAAATTCCCTGGATAAGGGTGTGCCTGACATATTGGTGTGCTCAGTGATTCTGATTTACTGAGATGCACCCACAGTACAGGAATAACATCACCACATGCTGGCTTACCCTAACTTTTCAATCAGCTGGAACATCTAAACCTTATCCCCTTGGTGAAGAGTTCCAAATAGGAACAGCTGAAAACACTATGAAGAGTTCAGCAGGTATGAGGAGAGTTCTCTAAAGCACCATTGCTACAATCTGCAAGCCAGGATATACCAACTAATGAAGGAAAAGCTCCAGCAGCAGCTGCTGTTGAAGGATCTTGACAAGACAGAATGAAGAAGAGATCAGAGGGATGTTGTGGGATGGCAGTGCATGTTTCAAAAAACAAAACAAAATGCCATTGGGCAGCTTCTGGCAGAACCAGGAAAAGTGACAAGCCTGCAGGAGATCCAAGGAAGAGACCTCCCAGCGTTTGGGCTGCCTCCGAGCAGACGAGGCATTGTTCACCGCAGGCAGAAAATTGATTTGTAAGGAACACAAAGACCTGCTGCACTGAGCAAACGTGGGCAGAGGCAGAAAAGAAACAAGTCCCTGAGGCAGCAACGAATGCTGGTGACTGCAGGGGGAACCACAGAATCTCACATCATCAGCCACCACTCCTTGCCTCCCTTGTTTTTCCACTCTCTTGACATGAGGACCTTTCCTGCAAAAGGTTCCTGGGATTTTTCGGACTTTTGTAGTCTCAGGAAACACCTCCAGAGCCACCTCTTCAGCACCTTTAGAGATGAGTTCTTACCTGCAGGGTTTTGTCAAACCATCGGTTGCCGCTGTTCAGGCGGCTGCCGCCGCCGTGCAGCATCTGCGCGGCCACGCGGCTCTTGTAGATGTCCTCGGACACCCGGGGCATGGGGGCATCCAGACACACGGTGCAGATGCTCTTCTCAATCACACGCACAGACTCCTTGTTGGTCTTATCTGGGAGAGAAATGAACCGTGAGTAAGAGGGAGTTGTGGCATTGGAAGGAGATTGAAATTTGAAAGAGCGGGTTGAAGGACACAGTGTTGGGTTCCCACTGTACCTCAGTGGGGGTGTACACAGCCATTAAAATTGCAGCCAGGTGGGTTGTTACAGGTGTGAACAGGCTGCATTCACCCTCCTTTTTTCATGTTTCTTACCATCCTACCAATTTCCAAGGCAACAAACTCTGGGATTTTACTAGACTTCACACTTAGAATCTGTACTTTCCAACCCAAAAATCACAACAGATTCCAACGATTGCTTCTTTAAGGTAGAAGGCTCATGTTATCTGTCCAAAACAAGCTTCCAAAAGAAAGAACTGAGCACAGCACAGTGTTCACGGATCTGCGGTGTTTGTGTGTTAGGGGTTCTACAGACCTTTCAGGAGGTTGTTGTAGGCTTTTGCCCAGCTGTTTCGGTGGTTGGTGGTGAGGATCCCAATAGGTTCTTTGTTTGTTTGGAGGGAGGTGTTCCAAATCTTCTCCAGCTGAATGAAGAGCTGGTCAGCAGTAAGGGGAGATCCATTACTGTTGTAAACATCCAGCTCAAAGAACTGAAGGTGAGAAGAGTGGACAAGGACAGAGACAGAACATGAGAGAAGATAATTATTTTCCAGCCACAGAAACCAGGAACAGCCATTTTGAGAAGGTAAGACCTGGCTGAAGAACTCAGCCTGCAAGACCTTTGAAGGATGCTCAGAACTGAGAGACCCAAGTCCAACTTCCCTTGCAGGGCATAACTACAGTCCTGGTTTTATGAAGCCATGGTAACAAGGACCAATGAGGAATTCCTGTTTCTGAGACTAAGCTGCAGTGGGAGGGTTTGTTATCCAATTTCTTCTTTCAGTTTCCAGTTGCAGACAGTTCCAAGTCTCTGGGCTTCAAGAGACAGGAATTACAAGGACAAGAATCAGAGAGAGACAGTATTTTTCTGCCTCTAGTCTGTTGCTTACACATGGCAATTTTGCTGCTGGCCAAAGGGGATAAAGGGAGCAGGAACAAATCCCTGGTGAGGCAAACCTTGTGGGCAGAGACTTTCTGTTATTCCCTTTCCTCTGGATAACAGCTAGCAAAAGGGACACCTGCCCCTCAACAAGCCTTGAAAGCCCAGCAGCTGCCCTACCTGGAAGTTGTGAACGACTGTGATGTGTCTGGACTGCTTTTTGCCTTTGGTGTAGTTGACAATGGAGTCCCGCTTGGGCCCGGGAATGCGGCAGGATGAGAGGATCTGGTAGTACTGGTTCATGCAGAGGGGCTTCCCACCCAAGTATTCCACTGGAAGGGTCTCACTGGAGACACAGCAAGGTAAGGAGGGAAAGAGAAAACAGGTCAGTGTGAGCAGGCCTGTGCTCCCAACACAGGGCACAGGCTCAGCCCTGCAGCTGCACTCCCTCACTCCCTCCCTCACTCATTCCCTCACTCCCTCCCTCCAGCAAAACCTAAAGGTGTTGGTGACATAAAAAAGGGGCTGTCCTTCCCCATTCCTATCAGCTTTCTTAGTACAGGCTACAAAAAATGTCTGTTTGCTGGCCTTTCATTTGGGAAGGGGAAAAATCACTGTCCTTTCTGTGACACCAGAGAATCAGATCTCTGAACCTACTCCATGGCTGTAGTTCTGAGTGACGAGTGTCTGATGTGCTGATATGACTCATGAACTAGACAGGGGCTCTGTCACTTGCTTCTGCAGTCATACTCCAACTACCCTGAACTTTGTCTTGACTGTTGGTAAACATATTTCTGGACCTTAAATAGGGCATGCTCAGCAGAGATTTGCTGGTGACCAAAAGAAAAAGGGTAGGGGAGGAACAAATTTCTCTAGAGCTCGTCCTGTCTAGCTGGGAGATGAGAAACAGCAGGGACCCAAAATTAGAGACTCAGATTCCTGCTGCCTGAGCTGTAGCCTGTCCTGTGAGCAAACAGAAGTGCGAAGCTCCATGGGACTGTCAGTTGTGCTTGCTCCCTCCAAGCACATTCCCATACCAATGAAAGGTAAACAAAGAACATGAAGACAGAAGAGTAAGTTTGGTTTTTTCCAGTGGAGGGGACTTTGGCAGTGAGCAGTGCTGGGGATTACAGTATCTCTTTTCAAATATGTGCTGTCATCTCTTGCCCTTCTACATGCAAGGGAGATTTATGGCCAAGGCTCAGCCTTTCTGTGACAGTAAGGAAAGTGTGAGCTCTCAGGAGGGTCTGTAACTCACTTGTCAATCATGGTCTTGAAATCCAGGACACCCTCGATCAGCTTGGCAGCAAACCTGGAAAAATACCAAGTGTAACAAGCTGAGATCAAGCACAAACTCTCTGGGGCTGAGGGACGAGCTGAGGAGGATTAGCAGAGCTGTTCTCTGTTCCTCAGAAAGCTCAGCCTTTTTGTCAAGCCCCCATCATGTCCATCTCTGGTTCACTGATACACTCTGGGCTGTGATTTGAGATTGCTGGATAGTCCTACCATGTGGCACTTTCTTCTTTTATGTGTTTTACTATACAGCCACGGAATTCTGGACAGCTTTCAACAAAGCAGGATTCATGAATGACCCTCTAACAGCAGCATTTGCTACTGATGTGTTACAATTTTATCACATCTGAGTTCTGATTCTCAGCACTAAAACAGCACCAAGAGAAGGGGATCCCTGCCTTTCCCTGGCCAGGGGCCACCTTGGAGTGTCAAGCCAAGATGCAGCTGTCTCGCCCTGCATCCAAGACAGCACTGCTGACTGAGTTCCTACCCCAGAGAACATCCTGCTGCTAACGCAACTCTGGAGAAGCATCCTCTGCCATGGAGGGCTTGGAAAGAAAGGCAGATGTGCTGCATGTGGACACTGAGGTATTGTGTTTACCAGGATCAGTGTAAACACTGCCAGTGCCAGCTCCCAGCAGGGCTGTGACAACAAGCCACATCAAACTGCTTAGCTGGGAATGACAGACTAGCCCTCTCTGACATGGGAGCTCCCACCTGTCCCTGAAGGAAGGAGGCAGGAGGTCACTGGGCCAGGAGGTTGTGGTTGGCTGAGTGAGGTGGTGCCAACATTTGGCATTTGCAGGCAATACCCTTTAGATTGGCTCAGCCTGCCCATTTGTAGGAAAGACCAAAGGACACAACTCCGAGAACCTAAGGGTGAAATGAGACATTCTGCAACATAGATTTCAATGAAAATTTCTCAGCCTTATTGCAAAATATGAGGGAAATACTAGTGAGAGAGCCTGTGTTCCCTTCCAGAGAATGAACAGACTGCAAGCAGAGTTTGGGCTCAAGGAGATGGGAGAAGTTGGTTGACTTGTTTTCAACCAGCAGTTTTGCCAGGTTAAGAAGTAAAAAACCACCACTTTCCAAATTCACCCTCTGCTTTTGGAAGCTTTAGTTTCAAGCTGCACTGTCAAATTTCTTTTTGCAGACACAAACTACCCAAACACACATTTAGATTGTATTTTACACAGGAGCCCACATTCTTATGCAGCTGCTGAATTCCACTGGTTGGGCACTTGCAGTTCTCCAGATTATTTGGAAAACTTCAGAGTGAATGACAGAGACCTTTCAAGACATTTGTGTACTCTTGCACTGTTGCAAGGCTAATCCTGTGCTCAGGTGTATCAGGGAGTGGGAGGGAGGATTTGTTCTCAGCCTCACTGATCCCCTGGCTGGTGATCTGCCAGGGCAGTGCTGACTGGTAACTGTGGCAAAGGTAACCGTGTAAAGGTCAGTGCTAAAGTTTTGCAGGTGGATTCAACACACTCCTAGCAGTAGTTAAAAATTAAAGGGAGCCCACGAAGAAGACAGGGCATGGCAGGGGCTGATTGCAAGGAAAAGCTTGGAGTGGAAAGGCTGGTCACTGTGAAGTTTCCCAAGCCATGACTCGCAAAAGGGGACAGGCTCCCCCATCCCTATAAACCAGCAAACTCCAGAGGTATTTCTAGATGATCTCTTTTACATGCCTGGGCTGCTTTTTATGCCTTCTTTAACTGCACACACGATCACAGTGCCTCCAATACATCCTTACAGTGTCTCCAGCCAGTGATGGGACCATTTTGTCCCATCTGTGCTGAAGATCTGTGCTTGAGCAAAGACCTAAACATAGTTTTTCAGTCCCTGTTTAATACCTGAATCACTAGACTCTTTGGTTTTCTCCCCTGATTTAAATATTTAGTCTGGTGCAACCAGGACTTTCCTTACAGCCTGGCAGCCTTGCCCTTACAGCACAGGCAGCTCAGACCTGGGGACCACATTGTGATTACTCATTCCCAGTCTGCCTTAATACCCTCATCCCTGTTGAACACAGAAAGCTCATCCCACCTATAGGGAAGGTAGAAAAGGACTTTACCTGAGCTGACCTTGTCGATCCAGAAAATCCTGCTTAGGAAAAACCACACCTGGGCTGGAGTGGACCACAACTGGCAGGCGATATTCCAGGTAAGCTGTCTTCAGCCACCAGTCTGAGAGCTGGGATGGAGAAAGAAAACATGCAGGGAGCTGCTGCTGTCCAAACCCAGCCTGGCTGATGGGTCTCAGCATCCTGCCCCCAGCTCTGTCCCACATTTTGCAAGCTAAGTGTTTGGGGTTTGTACTATGCAGGTGGAGGGGAAAGGAGGATTTGAGCAAGGCATGGGGGGCTTTTGGTGCAGGGCTTGAGCAGAGGGTTTCCTTCAACTTCTTCGGGCAGCTGTGTGATGCTGACAGGTTCAAGCCTTCAGCAGCCATAGGCAGGGACAGTGACTCCCTGTTCTGCCGTAATCTCTCTGCTCACCCATGTCCTGGTGAGGAATTTGCACAGCTTGGGGAGATCAGCAGCAAACTGGTCAGGAAGGTGATGCCATTAAAACACAGGTGCCAGTGGATGCAGCTAGGACAGGGAAGAGGTGCACATCAGCCCCCCACCCTCCCTAACCAGAGCTGGAGCAGGAGCCCTGACCTACCCAGTTCTCTGTTTTCCTGGCTCTTCTCTCCAGGCCTTTCTGCAGCCTCTCCCCGACGCCTCCCGGCTTGCGGAACTCAGCCACCAGCTCCTTTGTGTGGTTCAGCTCCTCGGGGCTGATGATGGGCTGCAGGATCTGCAGGTACCGATCCAGTGTCTGCTGCAGAGGTGGCACAGGCAGGTGGGGCAGCGCTTCCTGGTGGAGCTGGAATCTGCCTGGGATCTTGTCTAGAGCTGTCGGCTTCAGCAGGCCACAGGGCCTGGCCTGCAAAGCACAGAGCAAATGTCGAGACAAATCTTCCCCCCGAGGTAGCAAAGAACCTGGATCTAGGATTCTCCATCCCAGCCTCTCTGTGGGCACATGGGTGCCCCAGCCTGGGAGCAGAGCACGGCTCTGTGCTGGAAGAGGGTGCAGGACATCCAGGAAAGCTGTGAAAGAGAAACTCCATCTCCCAAGATACCTATTCTCAGCTCCTCAGAGAAACTGCTGCTGGGATAATGACACATCTCCCCACTCTTTGAACACCTTCCAGCTGAGAGTCTCCATATGATGGACAAAGTCAAACCCTTCCGTCCCATGGTAAGTGGGAAGAAAGTTGTGAAAAAAATAATCATCTTATGTACTATCAGAAACTTTCATTATTTCTCAGAAAAGCGTAAGGCTAAAAAGCAGTACCCTTGTGCCAAACCAAACTACTCTTTTGGCTTTGAGGAGGCAGAATTTAGCTAAGTTTGGGCAGGATTAAAATGCCTCTTCTCTGCCTGTTCAGGAAAGTGTGGGTGATGCCAAAAGGCTCCTGCAATCCAATCGGGTCATGTGGGAGCAAAAGCCTCAGAAAGCACCAACCGTTTCCCTGGCTGGAGAAATAAAACAGAGCAAACCCAAGTGCTCACCAGGAAATCAACTCACCAGTTTTCCCCAAAAAGAATAACAACATCCTTTCAGATGAACAGGGTTGGACATTCTTCAGCTTGAAGATGTTTCAATAGTACTCTCAAGGTTTCCAGTTCCCTCTGCACCTCCCTCTGCAATGGATCTACTGAATCAGACACTCCTGCAGGACTCTGGACTTTGCATTGTCAGTGTAGTGAGGATGCAAAGCCACTGACAACCTTCCCTTTGACTTTTAAGCAGTGAGAAAATAGCTGTCCCCACACCTCCTCCCAGCACAGAGAAGAAAGAGCTAAATCTACAAGGTGAAAAAGCCCCCCACAGAAACTGCCCTGCTTTTGGGCAGTTGGGTCTTTGTGGGAGCTGGGAAGAGCTGTCAGATTGAGCTTTGGAGAAGGAATGAGAAAAACAACAGGAGGAGGAATTACTGAAGCATGAAAGAAGAGTGGGACTGGGAAGAAAAGAAAGGCGTTGATCACAGCAGCTTGGGCATACTGTACCTTCTTTGCTTGCTTCTGCTTCCTATCCATGGCTGGTAGGACAGAAAAGACCGTAAACCTCTCCCTCGGCCTGTCTGGGTCTCCTCTTGCACCTGACAATGTGCTGCCCCTGCAGGGCGTCACCTCATTAGCCAACTGCCACATGACTGCTCCGATCAGAGGGCTCAAGGGCTGGCACAGCCCCGGCAGGGGACAGGAATTATCAGACCGTTGTGTTGCGACAACTGCCCTGAAGGTGCCCCTCTGGGCAGCTCTGATGAGTGACGATCAATACCTGGCCAGAGCCTCTCTCTGATCAGGCTCTGGGCTCCAGCTAGGGCAGAAGTGGGGATGTTGTTCCTTCAGCCTTTGCCTGGACTATGAAACTACTGTGGCTGTTGGGAGAGATACCTGCACATAAGGCAGGAGAGACCCCAGTTTATGTCCTGGAGGTGGCACCATGGGCAGTACCTTAACTGCCTTCACTCCCCATGCACGTGTGGTCATTACTGCAAGCTGAGACTTTGGGGAGTTCTGGGTTGGCAACACTTAAAAATAACCAAAAAGTATCTCCACAGCAGGGTAATGAGAGTGCCATGCAGTCACAAGGAGTATCAGCCCCTCCTTCGTGTCTGCCTAATGAATTGAGGGGCAGACAAGCATGGTCTGCAAAGCTTGAACAGAGTATGATGATTCCAAACAAACAGCTGCAGATTTTCCACGGGGTAACAAAGAAAATCCCCAAACAAACTCATGGAAGCCACTGTGTGTTAAAAGGTGGAATGCATTTATTATCTTCCCTCTTTTCTATCCCCTGCTTGTTTGGTTTGGGGTTAAACTCAGGGATTTGGGAGGAGCAACAGTGATCAGAGCCAAGGCAGCAAACAGAGGGAACAGTCTGAGCCTCCTCACAAGCAGCAGGAAAATGAACACCAGGGGCACAGAGTGTGCAGACAGGGCCAGCCCGTGGGCTGGCATTGCTGCTGAGCCACGTTCCAACACAGCAAAGACCTTTTACAGAGCCTGCAAAGCTGGTGGCAAAGGAAATCCTACCTGCTGGGGGGCAGGAGGAATTTCATAGCTGATTCTTAGCACAGCCACAGCACTGAATGTCAGGATGTCAGAGGTTTGTCTTTTATTTTAAAATCAGAAGCTGGAGTGCCCCAGAGACAACTGGCCTTGCCTCAGTAACTCTGCGAGTGGATCCACACTGTAGCTGCTGTTCTGCTGCTCTGTCTCCTCCTCTCAGGACCTGCAAGGGACTGCAATGAGCAGCTCCCACGCCTGGCAGGGGTCTGACAGCTCCACCGTGTGTGCAGCAGGATGGACACGTTGGGAGCCACCGATGCTATCTGCCTGGGCTTCCCTGGCCCCTCCCTGTCCAGCAGCCACCTTCCTGCTGTCCAGCCCCACCTGGACATGTCAGTACAAGAAAGACAAGGCACTGCTGGAGGGGGTCCAGAGGAGGACATAAAGATAATGAAGGGACTTGAATATCTCTCGTATGAGGAGAGTGAGATGCTGTGGGAGTTCATCCTGTGTAATCTGAAGAAGAGGAGGCTGATAGGAAATCTCAACAATCCATATAAATATCACCAAGGTGGGTGTCAAGAGGGTGGTGCCAGACTCTCTTCAGTGGACCCAGTGACAGGAGGGGGAGCAATACACTAAAACTCAAGAAGTCCGCCCTCAACGTGAGGAAGAACTTTTTTACACTGANGCCGCCCCGGCCGCCGCCGCTCCACCGCCCCGGGGCGGGGCCGCCCCGCCGCCACCTTGGAATGGGGCGAATCCCGGGTAGCCATCTTTGAGAAGGGCAGAGCGATGCTTCGAGAGGAGGACGCTCCGCGACCTGTGTCGCAGCCGTGCTGCGGCCCGTCTCTCCTCTGCCTTCTCCCAGAGATGGTGAGCAGGATCCTCCCTCTCGCCCCTCCGCGCCNCCATATAAATATCACCAAGGTGGGTGTCAAGAGGGTGGTGCCAGACTCTCTTCAGTGGTACCCAGTGACAGGAGGGGGAGCAATACACTAAAACTCAAGAAGTCCGCCCTCAACGTGAGGAAGAACTTTTTTACACTGAGGATAGCAGAGCTCTGCGCCCAAGTGTCCAGGGCTAGCGTGGAGTCCCCCTCTCTGGAGACATCCCAAACCCACCTGGACACGTTCCCGTGTCACCTGCTCCAGGTGTTCCTGCACTGGCGGGGGGGTTGGACTGGGTGATCTCCAGAGCTCCCTTCCAACCCTGACAATTCTGCGATTCTGTCATCTTCATCCCGGACAGCTCCCGGGGGAGGTGACACCGAGCCCATCCGAACCCACCCATCCGCTCGCACGGCCCTGACCGGAGACCCGGGCTTGTGCTCCGGGCTGGGGCGCGGGGCCGACCCCGACAGCGGCACCGCCGGGAGCCACCGTCTGCCCTGCCCCGGCTGAAGGCCCCGCACGGATCCGGGCTCGCCGCTCGCCCTGTACCCTGCCCGGCGGCCACCTCGCGCCCCGTCCCCGGCCGGTCCTGCCGGAGTCGCCCCTCCCGGTGTCGCTCTTACCGCAGCCCTAGCCACCAAGGCGAGCATGGTCCCGGTCCCTGGGCTCCCGGNCGCCCCTCCGCGCCTCCGCTCCCCTCCGCGCACACCCGTCCTTCCCCGGCGCGGGCAGGGAGGGCCGCGCCCTGCACAAACATGGCGGCGTGAGCACGACGGTGGCCGAAAGGGGCCGTTCTGCCGTGTGACAGCCCCGGGAACGCCAGGGTCGGGCGGCCTGCCCTGCTCAAAGATGGCCGCCGGCGGCTTCGGCGTGCGCGGGGGTGGGAGGTGAGGGGCGGCCGGGCCGGGCTGCGGGAAGATGGCAGAGAGCGAGCGGCGGGCAGGTGAGGGGCGGCCAGGGGGCTCTGGGAACCACCGGGCTGTGGGCTGCCCTCGGGGCCTCTCAGAGCCGTGCTCGGGGCCGGGGAGCGCCGGCACAGGGCCCCACGCTCCGGGGGTGCTGGGCTGAGGGCGCCGGGCCCGGGTTGCGGGAGGCGGTGGCAGCAGCGCCCGGCCGGGGAGGGGAAGGGAGCGGGGGGTTTTGCTGAGGGTGTGAACGGCCTGGGGCTGCCGAGTCTTGGCACCACCCCAGGGCGAGGTGGGTGGTCGGGACTGAGCCTCTGGATCCGGGATCCCTGTGCCCCCCCAGCCCAGTTTTGTGACTGATTCTCGTGTTGAGCCGGGTGGCCTTTGACTCCCCCTCCTCACACTGTGACACAAGCCTGAAAGTGCCTTCTCTGTCCAAGCTGCTTCTCCGCATAAAGCTAACCCGCCGCGCTCCCATCACACCAGTAGGTTTGGACTCTGTAACCCCTGCAGCCCTCACTGTTTCCTTCCTTGAATGTTCCTAGTGTCCTCACCAAGAAGAATTGTACAAAGTGTGGGTCAGAAGCAGTGAGGGCTGAGAAACAAACGCAAAGAGATGAAGGGAGTTCTGTTAATGGTAAATACCCATGTCAGGATACTGCCCTGGGGTTTGTGTCACCTGTATTCATGGACACATCAGTGTTTGCCTTTTCGTATCACTGCTTGGGAGTTTTTCGTTTGTTTCATGTTAAAACTCTTAAAAGCAGAGCTCCGTTGTTGTGGTGCCAGTCGCTGTGAATTGTGTGCTGAATTTTCAGAAGAGAGACACACGTGTCTCTCATTTAAATTCATCACATGTTGTTCCTCTCATCCTCGTACCTGGAAGTTTTGCTCTAACTTCTGCAGGAATGAACTGAACGTTGCAACAGTCAGGGCAGGAGATGAGGCTGAATTTGTTCTGTGCATGGGGAATGTGAAAGGCAGAGAAGTCAAATGACTGTCAAAGGTTGCATGACAAATCTATAGCAGACTCTGTGTGGTTCCTGGGACTTTGGATTCCTTTTAATCTGATCTGCCTAATCTGATCTGTGCTAGAGAGCACAGTGGAAAAGGCTGCTGATGCTTCTGGATGGTGTTTTTAATGTAAATGCAGCTGATGATATTTTAAGGAGTTGGAGTTTGGTGTTATTTGTTAGGGAGGCAGTGCCTGAACTGGCTGGGTTGTGGACAGCAGTTGCTGGAGTGTGTCAGGACAGCTGGTGCTGCATAAGTGCCTGCAGATTTTCTGGGATTAAAAAGGTGAACTGCGTGACTCTGACAGAATTCATAAATTGACATTAGTGCCCAGGTTCCTTGACAGTGCTCTGTGCACTGCCTCTTGCTATTAAAAGTTGCACTTACAGGAGCATAATACAAATTACTTTAAACCTCCTGGAACTTTTCTGATTCTGCAGATTGGGCCCTGGGTTCAGATGCTGGGGGAAAGAGCCCCCCTAATATATTAGCAACTCACATTTGCATTAAATATTGCATCCTGGGCTCTGAGAGAGCTTTGAAATTAAATGATCTTTAGAGCTTCCACCTGGAAGAGGCTGTGGCCCATTATTCCCCAAGTCCTGGTGCTGCCTGGATCAGAGCTGTGGCTCTGGGCTGCATTTATTGCACTGCTCCAGCATGTCCATGCAGGAATTATCCTTTCTGGAGGAATGAAGGTCAGGCTTAACACCTAAAAACAAGGCAGGGTTAGTTTGTAGGAGAGCTCAGTGCTTCAGCATGAAGCACCTGAGTCTTGGCTGCACTAGACAGAAATAATTGAACTGGCTGGGTGTTGCCTCCAGACTCCAGGGTGTTATCTCCTGCACTGTCTGGGCTGTCTGAATGGGAAGTGCATCTTTAATGATGGAAACAGACATAATGCTTCTTTCTGAAGGCTTGCAGTGTCCTTAGGAGGATGTTATCCATTGTCTGGGAGGATGTTGGTGAGGAGGGTTTGGTGAGATTACAGCCCAGCTGGGATGGATTTGTGTGCTTTGTATCTACTGAGAAATAAAGCTCATTTCTAAGAAAGAAAACCAGAGGATTTCTCCTTCTCCAATGCCTCTGTTTTACCTCTTTTCTGCATCTCCTAGGCACCTCTGAGGAGGTGACTCCTCCTGTCCAGCAATGCTTCATGGTCCCCAGAAAGGAGATAAACATGGTTTCCGACATGGCCAAGTGGAAGCGATCTCAGGTATGGCTCTGGGGACAGGGAAGACTGGGAAATGCTGCTGATTTTTTTGGTGGCAGCCAGGTCTGATCTGGGAACAGTCAGGAAGTCAAGGAAGTTTGGGCAAAGAATGGGAAATAATTGAATTTGTGTTTTAAAGCAGAAGAGCTGGTGCTTGTTTGTAGGAAAATTACGTGGCAGTAATGATTACTGCTCCCTCTCAACAAGGTGGATGAGAAGCTGGTGACTATTTCATCCTACCTGGCCTGTACTTTATAACCAAACTGGATTTACCCAACCCTGTTTGAGCTCACCTTAAACATGGTTCTGCTGCCTGGCCCTGGTAGCACCAGCTTGGGTTGGTTCCTTCCCACCATGCTGTTCTGGAAAGGACTCTAGAGCTGAGCCCTTCAATTTCATAGATAATTTTTGTTTACAGCCTGTGTGGAGCTGGTGGAACAAGCAGGTTCTCCCCTCTCTGCCTTTGAGGCATTGGGGTGTTGGCCCAGACTTGTCCCACCTCTTAGGAGCAAATTCTTGCTTGATGACTGACATGAGATGTCTTGAGAGAAGCTGAGGTTATAGCCAGGTGTCAAGCAAACCTCTGGATGCAGCTTCCAATTGAAGTCTCCTGTGTTTAAGGACTTGCTCCAGATCAGTATTTTGATGCATGGAGGGAGAAGTGACACTATGCTGCTGTGGAACTGCACTGGAGATGATGCTTCCAAAGCAGAAAATTTAAAGAGAGGAGGAGTGAGGAGCCTGGGCTATCTCCCACTTCTCTATCATGAGCACGGGGGAAGAGTCCAAGGGGAAGGTAACAGCACAGATCTGAGAGGAGCAGTGCAGAGCAGGATGCCTGGGCACAGCTGAGACTCTGCAGAACTGAGGAGTTTGAATTGGACCTGATAGGAGCAGAGGGAATGCTTTTGGGGTCAGTGTGAGCGTTTTTAGGATTCTCCTTTCTGTAATTTTCGCAGCAATGCAATTGCCACCTGCCTTCTGCTGCCGAGGCTGCCAAAAAGAGCAGTAATTTCTCAGCAAGCCCTGCACCCCTGGGTGTCTCCAAGGAAGCAGTGTTGGGGAAATTTCCCTTGGGGTACAGGATGCTCCTGTGCTGTGTTTTGTGCTCAGACAGACCCTAAGCTCCCCCTAAAACTCTGCCCTCTCGGTGCGTTCACAGGCATACGCAGACTACATGGGCTTCATCCTCACTCTGAACGAAGGTGTCAGGGGCAAGAAGCTGACCTGTGAATACAAAGTTTCAGAGGTAGGAGAAGAGTTTGGATCCCCTTGTTACTCCTTTCCTGCCTATTCACTTTTTTTTTTTTTTTCTGGCTCTACAATGAGTATTTCCTGGGTGAGGAATGTATTGGTAGCTTATCTGGGAGTCAAGGGAGGATGAATGTGGTTGGGTTATGGTTGGGGATGCAAATGTCAGGGTGCCATCCTCACCCCAGGATGCAGAGACTCTGGATGTGCTTGGTGGACGGGAAATTGAGCAAGTGTGCAGAAGCTGGTGGGGAACCAGTGATGCTTTGAAGATGTGTTATTCCCTCCTGGCTGTGGGCAAAAGGCTGGGATGGCTGTACCATTCCTGTTCCCCAAGTAGTTTTTCTGTAGGAAAATCTGTGGGCAAACCACTTCTCTCCCTGTCCCTCCTGGTTGCTCAGACTGTGTTAACAGCACTGATCTCCTCAGCCCAGGCTGTAGCTAAGTTGTGCAAGCTCTGATTTGACAGTTGTGACCTCAAGGCGTGTCACTGGCTGCACCTGCCTTGCCCAGGGTTGTGCTAAAAGTCCCGGGAGCTGCAGAGCTCACAGGGATGCTGGGTTGGGCTGGGAGGTTTAACCTGTGAGGCAGGATCACCCCTTCCAAGGCGTTTAAACAGAAAGCACCTGGTTTTCCCCTTGCATGAATGTGGCTGTCACTTGTCCCTGTCTGTTGCCATAGCCAATTTTAATGGCTATTCACCGTCTCAGGGCATGGTGAGATCATTTGGAGCCAGAGGGAAAGGGCAGGCACCCTCAGTGGTGCCACTGCTGCCCTGAGGACTCTCTGGGTGCTGCCAATCCACAGAGTACACCAGCTTTGCTTCCCTGTTTTACACTGAATCTCCCTCCCTTGTTGTGTGCTGCAGTGAGAAGATTCTTGGATACATTTTTACTGATCCCAACTGTGCAAGAAAGCTGAGAGTGATGTAAAAAGATCTAGGCAAAATGGGCAGCAGATTGGGCCCTGTGTTTATAGCTTCATTCTTGTGTGGGAAGGCAGCTGATGATGGTGTTTAATCCAGTCTTCATGTTTGAAGTAGTGTGTTGAGTCCAGCCTTCCCTTCTAGGAGCCAGTGTGTGAATGAGAAACTCCCTTATAGTTCATGGAGGGGATCGGGGATAATGAGTCTCTCCCTAACAGGCTTTGTGCCCCCCTTTTGTTCCTTCAGTTCAGTAGAAACTGCTGTCAAATGCTGCTCTGGCTTTCTGCTGTTTGCATTTCACCTTTGAGTTTTGTCTTTGTCATGATCTTGCTTGTTCCCAACCATTCACAGAGCACTTCTAGGGAAACAAAGCATTAAAAATGAACAAAACAAAGAGGGGGAAAAACCCAACCCTCCTCAACAAGCCCTTTGAGCATTTATCCAGGAAAAGCTGTACCAGGGCTGTGCCTGCAGAAGAGTGCTCTTGGAATGAATGTTTTCCATCCGTGGTCCCAGTCCAAGTAACAAACAAGAGACACAATCCCAGCTGCTTGGGAAGTGGCAGAGAACAAATCTCATTCCCCACACACTGAGGAGAGCTGAAGCCTGTGACTTGAGGCACAGGTGGAGCATCCCCAGGGTTGTCTTGTTGATGAGGTTGCTTGTTCACACAGGCTCCTTTGTAGATCAAACTGCTTATCTTTGCTTTTAAAGGCTCAGCCCCTCGTGGCCTCTTCTTGCATCTCTGCTCGGCTTTCTTCTCTTTTGCTGTACCTGCTACCAATGTGCTTTTGTGCCATCCCATCTTCCTCCCTGATCAAATGCCAGGGACACCTTCCTTTGGCAAATGACCTCCTGAAATCCTTTCTGCTGAATGCATATCCTCTCTGTGACTTACTGGTATTGCTTTGCCATGGAATAAAAAATGGAAGTTTGGTCTGCTCTGCTTTAAAAGAGGCAGTTTAGTGGTTTCCAGACAGTGTGTGTCTATACCAACCCTTCTGCTGCAGCAGGAGCTGGATCCTGTGGGAGCTGAGCCCCCTTGGAGACTTGCTGAGCTTGCTCTGCTCCTACTGACACATTGTGTGGAGCTGTCCAGGGTTTGCTGCAGGCATCTGACAGACACTGATAGCAGAATCTGGCACAGACACTGTGTCTGGCACAAGGTTGTGTGAGTGATAGGCTGTGACCCGCCTTCCTCTCCTGGAGGGAGTGCTTCCCACGTGGGGATCCATCAGTGGCTTGCTGGGGCTGCAGCCTGGAGCAGTGACTTGGATCAGAGGAGCAGTGCAGCGAGGAGGACGAGGTTAATTTTGGCCATGCAAGGAGCAGACCTTCCCCTCAAACAGTCCAATGCACTGGGGGAAACTGGTTGGTCTTGTGGCTTGCTCTGCTTCCAGGAAGGAAGTGGAGGAAGCAGCAAATGCTCTGATTTTAGCAGCTCCACGTTCTGACAGGGCCTGAGGAGCCCAGAGGGGGAGAGTTGGTTGCCACGGGCAGCTTTGGCTGCCGTGATGCCTCCTCAGCACCTCTGTCTGCCTGGCCCTTGCTCTTGAGAGCTGCTGACAGGTCTGTGCTCTGTAGGAAGCCCTGTGGTTTGCCTTTGGGACCAGTGGCAGACTCAGGGTCAAGGAGATGCAAAATCAGCACAACGAGAAGAGCAAGGAGAGCAGGGGGGAGGCTGCCCTTGCTTTGATCACTGGAAAGGTAAAGCAAAAATAGAGCTTAAAAACCCAGCCAGGCAAAACAGGCTGCAGTGGTGCTGATGGCTGTGTTCCCATAAGCTCCTTTCTCCCCCACAGGGGTCAGCCCTGGATGTACAGGCTTCCTCTGCTGGACAATGGGAAGCTGCTTCTTTTAGTTACCCCTTTTCAAAGGGCCTTGAGCCCAAAATGAGCTGCAGCTCTTTAATTATTTATTGATGTGGCTGAGCCGGCAGCTGGGTCCTGCTCTCCTGTGTTCGGTGGGGCTGGGTTTTTAATCCCTTTAAAGCCAGCGAGTGGGGAAGGGGAGGTTGGACTCTCTGCTCCCCAGGGAAGGAGCTGGTCCATGCCAGCCATTTATCCAGGCAGCACCGAGTGCTTGTGGAGAGGGTTTGAAATACGGTGGCTGCTCGTAATGAGCTGCCAGTGCCGGCGGATAAATCACCAGCACAATTTAATTATTTAATGCAACCCAGTGCTGGGGATGCTGTTGCTTAATTGGAGGGGAATGCAATAGCCAGGAAGGAGTAGGGCTGAGTCCAAATGTGGCCCAGTGCAATGGGAATGTGTTTGATTCCTGCAGTGTTTCGGGAGCAGGGAGCTGGAGCAGAGGGGCCTGTGCTGCTTCGGTCCACACGTATCCGGGGCACTGGCCTGTTAGTGCCTCCAGGGCCACCCAGAGCTTTAGGCTGTCTTGTCCCTTTTTTTATGTTCTCCATGTGCTCAGGTCTTGTCCCAGTCTCTTGTGTGGCTCAGTGGCCAAATGTCGAGGTCCTGGGATGGGAGGATCCCTCTCCTGCTTGTTCCCACTGGCTGATCCCACCATGTCCTTGGGGTGGCACCTCAGGAGTCACTGTCTGTGGAAGGCTGTGTCTGCCATGAAACCCTTTCTCCCAGGAGCGACCTGGCAGCACAGTGGCAGTGGCAGCACAGCTCTGCCATGCCTGGCTCTGCCCACCCCCTTCTAGTGGCACTTCAAGGGCTGGAAACTTGCTGGGCTCTGCTGTTTCCTCGTCCTCTCGACAGCAGCGTGAAGAATTGAACCACAGCCCAGGAGACCAGCCGGCTTCACACGGTCGATGCCTCCAGCAAAGTCAAACCAGCCGCCGCTTCTGCTGTCCTCTTTGTCCCCTTGAAGGAGGAATCCCCTCTCGAGACAGAGGAGCCTACATTGCCCGGGGCCTGGCCAGCTGCTGTGGCAGCTCACGGCTCTCCAGCTGCTTGGAGTCAGGCAAGGAGAGAATCCCAGAGCCTCTGGCAGGCTTGACCAGTTGTCAGCAGAGCCTTCTGCAGCCGTCTGGAGCTGCTAAAAATGCTGCCTGTGGTGTTGTCTCTTGGTATGGGGGGGTGTAGCTGCTCTCCAGCCATTTGGGCCAGGCAGGGAGAGAGTGTGCATTGGCCAGCCCTGGTCTGACAACACAGCTGGAGACATTGTGCTGTGTCACCTGCTGCATTTCTTTTTCTTCCTGGCCAGCCTCATACATCCTATGTGGGTCCCTCACTTCCAGCACTGGGTGTGAGAAACATGCCTGTTGTTGCTGTCTTCCCATCAGCTTTGTGTTTGAATTGAGACATTTCTCTGAGAGCTGAGAGCTTCTCATTCCTGCTCTGATGAGAGCACTTGTGGGCTAACCAGGCTGCCTCTTCCCCTGGGTAGGTTTTGTTTTGCCACATGCAGTGGGTGTCCCTGGGCTGGGGCTGCCTGGTGGTTTGGCTGGTAGGAATTTGAAGCAACAGGAATCATGGTGAGAAGGTTGACTTGCTGTACAAATGTGTCGTGGTTTAACAGAATCGACTGTTAATCCTGTCTCCTAAGAGACACTTCAGGACAATTATTAGAGCCTTGAGAAGGGCCTTTAAATCACATCATCAGCCACTGGTGAGGATGCATAGCACTGTATACATGCTATTCTTGATCCTATGGGGAATGGAGGACCCTTAAGATGTAGACCCTGAGTTATGTGTTGGAGGTCCCTGAATTGTGTAGCACTTCCCTGCCTCTCCATCCTGTGAGGACTGTTCTACAGCTGGGAGCTTGCTGTAGCTTTTCTCCAAGAGATTTTGGAGCACAGTGCTGTACAGCTCATGTAAGACTGTGTGGATGACTGGGGAGTCTGCCTCAGGCTGGGCTTTGTACTGGACTGCTCTCCTGCAGGGAAGAATGGTTTTTCTGTCCCCTCTGCATTTTGAGGATGGTTGGCACAGCCCATTCCCATGTGCCTCTCTTGGGAAGAATGGTGTGGGCTTTAATGACTCCCATCAAGGGGAGAGATGTCAGAGACTGAGGGACTGCTGTGTTTTATGTCCCTGTGACCCCTCACCCTCTTGCTGTCTGTAGCCCATTGAAAAGCTGGTGGCTCTGCTGAACACCCTCGACAGATGGATCGATGAAACCCCACCGGTGGATCAACCTTCTCGCTTTGGGAACAAAGCCTTCAGGACCTGGTATGCCAAACTAGACCAGGTGAGCATGTCTGTGCTGTGTGGTGTTACCTGCAGCTCCCACAGAAGGGCAGGGTGCCCAGCAGGGGTGGGAGAATGGCTCTGTCACTGTATGGCAGCCAAGCAGCTCACAGAGGAATTGCTCAGATAAGCCTTGAAGGATCTTCCTCTTGATACACATCACTTATCCCTGGTTTGGTGCTGTCTTTTCCTCTTGTGAGAGCATATGGGCCATGTAAATGCTCTTGGCTGGGTCTCCAAATTCTGGATGAGTCACACAGGCTGTCCTAGTCCAAGGAATTCCTTTGCTTTGTAACTGCTCACTGTGTCACAAAATGAGAGAAAGGTGGAGGAAAACTGCTCTAATTCCTTCAGCTTAGAGCACTTGCCCTGCACCAAGCTCTGGAGGTGGCACAGCCCCAGTCCCAGCAGCAGTGGCTTTGCAGCTGCTCTGCTGCTCTAGTGATGCTTTTGTTGTGGAGATGGCTCAGTGGGTAACTGGGTCAATGTTAACTGGGTGATGAGGCTTTTCTGTCCTACAGGATGTGCGTGGCCTGAATAGGTCTCAGGACAAGCTCTCCCTGACTTGTTCCATCTCTGGAGATGACTTCTCCAACAGGAGAATTTGCTCCTCTCTCATTCTGCCTCTAGGCATTGCAGAGCACCATTGCAGCCCTCACTGTGTGACAGCATCTGAGCACAGGGTGCCATGTCCCTGGGGACTGTGACAGGTCTGTTCTCACCCAGGGGAGTCTTTTCTGTCTTTCAGGAGGCAGAGAAGTTGGTGTCAGCAGTGATTCCCAAGCATTTGGCTGATGCTGCCCCAGAAGTGGCTGTGTACCTGAAGGAATCCGTGGGGAACTCCACCCGCATTGACTATGGCACAGGTATCTGGGCTTGCACACTGCCCAAGGCTGGGTTTGTGAGGGAGGGACCCTTTGGAGTTGGGTGCTGTATTTATTTAAATATATCATTACCACTGTTTTTAGTGCCAGCTTGAAATGAACACCTTGCTTCTAGGGCCCCATCACCCCTCTGCCCTGTGTGGGCTGCGACTGAGAGCTGGGCTGGGAGCTGTGCTAGAGCTGTGACACCCTTTCACATCTCATCCAAGGAAATGGGAACCAAGCTGTTCTGGGATGAGCTGTAGGACCTGCTTCACTGCCTGCAGCAGTCCTGCAGCAGGCAGTTTAAAGGGATAAAATATAGTGGCTTGAATTGGAACTAGAGTGAGAGCCAAGTTCATGTTCAGTGGGAGGTGTCCCTAGAGGAACATCATAATGATCTGGTGGTCCCTAGGATGGGATCACTGCTTACAGAGGGACTTTGAAATCTGAAAGTAGAAGCACCTGAGGAGATACTGAATTGCAGGTTGAAGTAACCACACAGGCTTCAGTGAGAACTAAATACAGAATTCTCTACATGCTCTTCTCCTCTCTGGAGGATAGCTGTGTCCTCACCTAAAGGCAGGAGAGCAGGGTGCTGTGAGTGCAAGGAAACATCACTTTGGCCTTGGGCAGGGAGAGGAAGAGGAGTCTGTGGGTAAAGGCTGAAGGATTGGAGGCTGTGCAGTGCTGGCTGCGGCTCACTGGCACCAGGGGGAGATGTTGTCCTTGGAAAGGCTGGATGGGGTTTGGTCAGCTCAGAGAAGGAAATTCAGCCTCTCCTCCCAAGCCAGGGGCCCATGTCCCAGCTCACAGTGTCCAGACTATGGGTGCATTTTGTTCCTACACTGGGAGCTGCATCTGTCCATAGTGTGGAGCTGCTGATCTTGTACTCTCCCTTCTTCTGTGGTCCTTCCCACTGAAAGAAATTTCTGGGTTTGCTGGTTGTTTCTTTTCCTTGCTGTTAGCTGGAGGGCCAAGCTGCAGAGGCTTAGCCTGAGATCCCAGTACCTTCTGAGACAGACTGTTCCTGCCAGTGTCATGAGATCTGCATCCTTCCAACACAGAGATATTTTTGAAGCAGGAGGAAATCTGTTTGCTTGCAGATGTGAGGTTCTCTTGTATCCCCCGAGCAGATGACTCTGCACTGCTCTACTTCCCCTGCTGTGCCAAGCTCCTGGGAAAGTCCCTGCCTTGCTCCCAGCATGCCCAGTTGGAGCTGGTTTTGCTTAAGAACTTCTTCTCTTCTCTAAGTTAATGATCAGCTTTATGAATGTCTAGAAGGTATAATTTGGGTGGGTGCTGCAGGGGGATGAAACATTGTCAGCTCATGGCATTGACAGTGCAAACAGGGTTGAGAGGGGACTGTGACTGCTGTGATTTCTGAAGGGCTGTTGTGGTGCTCACAGAAAGGTTGTCCTGGGGGCCAGAGACACCTGTGTCATGTCTCTTCATGTCTTTTAACTCCAGGGCACGAAGCTGCATTTGCAGCCTTTCTCTGCTGCCTCTGCAAAATCGGTGTGCTCAGAGTGGATGACCAGATGGCCATTGTCTTCAAAGTGTTTAACAGGTGAGGTAATGGGAGGAGAAGGGCTGGAAGTATTGGGCTGTTTTGGGGGAAGGGTAGAGTGAGAAAGCTGAAGACAATTTTAGACAAAATTAGGAGCCAGATGTACTTTTTAATGGACTGTACACTGACCCATTATAACTGTCTCAGAAAGAGGTAATGGCCCCTTGTCTTCAGAGGCAGGGTGTCCTTCTGGAAAGTTACTTTAGTGGAGCACAAGTTACTGAACTCTGTGGGTGAGGCTCTGTGCTTTGTGAAAGACAGGAATATCTGATCAGAGGATCTAACATCTCTTCAGACATCAAAATTAAAAAATCTATGCAACTAGCAGGCCTCCACTGCTCCTCTACATGTTTTTCCAGGTCAGGAGGTAGAGTTGATAGTGATGAAACTGGTGGAATGGGTGTTTGGAGTCTAGAGATCTAATCCCAGCTGTATCACTGTTTGGTGGCATGGAAACAATTTCCTTCAATAGTACTTCCAGCTTTAATTTTCTACCTGAAAAGTGGAAGTAGTGATTGCTGTAAGGCAGAAAACTCTGTGCTCTTTTGGAAGTTGGTGAAGGGATGCGAAGTGTCAATGTTTTCATATAACAGTGGGGACGAGGAAAGATCTGCACAAACATAACACATTAGAGATAAAATAAACCCCTGCCACTGGATTTCTCTGTGCATTTGGTGTTAGGTACCATCAGACTGCTTTCAATGCCAAAGGAGCTGAACATATATCCTGTGAACTGTGCTGTATGTGGGGGTCGTGCTTACAAGTGATAAATTGTGTCCTTTCCCAGACTGGTTATTCTTGTCCTCACAAAAGTCAAAGACAGGAGAAGGCCTTGCCTTAACTCTTCATTTTGGTCTCAGGTACCTGGAAGTGATGCGAAAACTGCAGAAGACCTACAGGATGGAACCTGCTGGCAGCCAGGGCGTGTGGGGCTTGGATGACTTCCAGTTCCTGCCTTTCATATGGGGCAGTTCCCAGCTGATAGGTACCAATAAAAATCTTCTTGTGTCCTGGGTTGCCCTCAGCCCCATCTGTCTAGGTTGTAAAGATGATGTGACTTGGGGCTGACTTTTAAATTCAAATATGTCAGATTTGTGTGTAGTACAGCTAGAGAGTTTGGAGCTTGGATTTTTTTTTACCTCAGCTTTCCAAATAAAGCTGTTGTCTCTTACTCTTTTTAGACCATCCAAGTCTGGAGCCTCGGCACTTTGTTGATGAGAAGGTAGTAAATGAAAACCATAAGGACTTCATGTTCCTGGAGTGCATCCTCTTCATTACAGAGGTGAGAAATAGAAGGTTTGTCCCACAGGGACGTTCTCTTGACATTAGATACTTGCCTCTGGCAGTGGTTTTCTCTTCCTCCTTTGCCTGTTTGTTTGCTCTCGTGGAACTGTGTAGATGAACCATTGTTGCATGGCTGAGTTGTTCTCCTTGAATGAGCTGAGACAGGGATGTTGAGAAGAAGTGTAATTAAGCTGGATGGGCTGTGGATTGTAGTTGAAGGGAGCTGTAACAAGTGCAAACAAATAACCTTGGATCATCACTTGGATCAGTCAGTGGGAGCTTGGATGGAGAAGACTGATTCCTGCAGATACACAAGGAAGATGAAGTAGGACCTGCGAAATGACTGGGCTTGCCAAGACAACCTCCCTTCCCTGCAGCCCTTGGGTGCTGCCTGACAGCCCTGATTCTCCCCTTGCTTAGGGCAGGCTCCCAAACCTCTGTGCTGCTCTGTCTCCTACAGGTTCTACCAAAGGAGTTGCCCACTAAATGCACCTTATTTGCAGCTGACTTGGAGCAGAGGTGGTGCTGAGATTCCCCCAGCTGGCAGCACTCTCAGGACTGTTTCTGCTCAGGCACTGCAGGACCCTTTGGAGAGGGACGGGTGATCCTCAGCTTGTTGGCAGCCAGGGGCTGTTTCTCAGTGAGGGAGCTCATGGTTTGCTGCCCTCAGCATCAGTGGAGGATTTGGCTGTGTTTCTCCCAGTTCCCTCATTGCACAGTCTGGACAGGGAGAGCAAGAACTACCCGCTCTGTTGTGGTGAGGGATTTCTTGTCTCTGGCAAAAGGGAGTTGATGGGATTAATTTTGAAGGACAGACTGCAGTTCTTCCTCTTTGTTCTGTTCACTTTCCCCCCTCCTCGCCTCTCTAATTTAGTGATTAGATGAGAAGGGAGGTTACAGACTATGAACTTAGCCTTTCATGTAGGAAATCTTCATAGGAGCCTTTGGCCCAAACCCCAGGAGGTGCTGTGTCAAGTCCTGCTAAATCTGCTAGGGTTTGTTGGTACTCAGCACCTCACAGGGTTTAACCCTTAATGCCAAGATAAATCATACCATGGGTAATAAAGAGGTGCTGGTGGAAGAGATCAAGATGAGGAAAGGAAATCAGGAGCCAAGATGGTCAAAGATTTATTTTAGTTTAGGACTCTGTAATATCCAGACAGTGCACTGACCTGTTAAAAACACACATCTCTTGAAATGTGTGTAGAAGATTCTGCAGCGCCCAGTTGACAGGTGAAGTTTGAAATACCCAGCACCATCCTGCTGCTTCAGGTCACTCTGCTTCTGCCTGCAGGCAGTCAGCTTTTTAGTAGGCTTTTCAAATAAGTGATTCGAGTTCCTTTTCTGCACATTTGTTGTGAATCATGGAATTCGGTGTTTCTTTCCGAGTTCCCCAGTGCCACCTGGTGGCAAGGAGCCCTCTTGGCCCTCTTGCCATGAGCTGAAAGGGACGGCAGCAGCCTGCGTTACCAAATCCACGGTCTGTTCAGTGCATCTCCATGCGGGTACTGCTTCATTTTTATAAAGATTTTCCTTTTAAAACTCGGTTTTTTTACCCTCCCAAGCGCCCGGGAAGGCCGTGACTGCCACTAGGGGGGGTGAGGCAGCCTCAGTGCGCTCCAAATGCTTTCTCTCCAAAATCAACAACAAAACAAAATAGCAGGGAAAAAAAAAAGATAGAAGGGATTAAAGACTTTAATAAACGAATGATATTATTTTCTTTCAAGCTTTTCATCTGGAAACAGCTCTCCTTTAAATGTGTCAAACACGCAACAAACACCACAACAGTTCCCCTAGTGGGTCTGGTACATCTGGCTGACATGAGAACAGGTTTTGTTTCAGACTACAACAGAAGATTCTTTTCTGCCAACTGAGAGAATATTCTATTGAACAGAATACTGTTCTCAGCCCCCAGGTGATGTTTCAGGAATGTGAATATACGCTGTTGTGGTGTTTGCCAGGTGTGTATTTAAACCTCAGGCTTTTAAAGCAGCAGGAAGATGATGTCCAGGCTGAACTCACATGGCATCCTCCTTAGGGCAGCGCCCAGGCACAGCACTGAATCTTGCATGAGCTGACCTGATGTTGGGAAATCTGCAGGGTGGGTTTGGACCTGAGCACGTGGTTCTGGAACAGGGTGAGGTTTGCGGAGCTGGCTGGGACTTGAGCTGTTCCCCTGCTGCTGGCTTTGCCTGCCAAAGGGGTGTGTGTGGTACCTGAAGGTGTGAGGATGAGGAGGGTTTGGGAGCATCCCTGTGGTGCCTGACAGGGGCTGTGGAGGACAGTGATGCAGGGCTGCCTCTGTATGTGCAGAAGAGGGGAACTGGGTACACCCCAGCTGTTGTGGGGTATCAGTGCACTTGCCCAGATGCTCCTCCGAGAGCTCAGGGCAGGCAGCAGGAATTTCAGCTTCAATCTGGCTTCTAAATTTGGGAAGGGAGGGCTCGGGTTTCTGCTGGAAGGGAAGGAGCTGACAGGAAAGCACAGCCTCAGCCGTCCCCCTCCCCCCTGCACTGACAGAGGAACCATTTACAAAAGGCCGATTCTCTTGGGAACCGAGAGGCAGGAACGCCGCGTCTGTGAGTAATTTCCTGCTCAATATGGCTGCTCTGACTCACTCCGTTCCCCTGGGGTCACTGCGGGACTGCAGCGCGCTCGCCGCCTCTCGCTCTCCCCCCAGCTCTCCCTCTTCGCCCTTTGTGGCTGGAAGGAGATGATTTTCTTTTGGTTCCCCTTCTCATCCCTCTTATTTTTCCCACCCCAGCTTGAAACCATAGCCAAGCCATCCCTCGCTGGGTGTCCTGGGTGAGGAGGGCCACAGTGGTGGCCATGCAAGGTGTAGGTGTGGGACTGGCCAGCTGTGCCTGCCTCCTTCACTCACACTCTCTGGCTTGGAAAGGGGAGAGGAGCACGGTGATTGTGGCTGATGCCAGCTGTGCCCCTGTGAAGGGCAGTGACGCTGGGAGAAGGTTTGGCATCAAAACTCAGGCAGCCAAACCTCCTGTGTGGGGAGGGGAGGCTCTGATGGAGCCTCCTGGCACAGAGCTCCCTGGCAGCCGCTGCTCTGGGTGCCCGCCGGTGCCAAATCCTGGTGCTGGGTAATGCGCTGGCGCTGCCGGGGAGCTGCTTTGTGTGTGTGTGTGTGTGTGTGTGTGTTTCATCTCATAGCCACGAGGGAAGTGTGTGGTGGAGGGGACAGGGAGCGGCTCATCTGTCATCCCCCGGCTCACAGGAACCTCCGAGGGGAAGTGGAGATGCACCCGTGCTCTCCCAGCACCAGGCAGAGCTGCAGACCCACTCTCCCCACTGCTCCAGCCCCAAGGCCAGCGGGTTTGAAGCACATCACCCTTCAAGCAGTGGGGTTTTTGGGTCCCCCCTACCCTCTCCCTCTCTTTCTTTCTTTCTCTGCTGCAGGCTGGTGTCACACAGGCATTGCAGAAAGGCAGCAGCATTTTCCCAGAGCACAGTGATTGGCCTTGCTTGCTTTTTTAGTGAGCAGAGAGGTTGTTTTGGAGGCGCTTTTCCCACCCTCTCTCCAGGCCTGTGCGTGCACGGAGGGAAGGGGTTAGTTGTTCAAGCCCCAAGTTGGGAATAAGAGTCCAAGAGATTCCTCTCTCCCCACGCTCCTCTTTAGCGTGAGCTTCGGCCTTGTGGTTTCTGATGTCATGGGAACTTCGCTCAGTCAGAGTGGCTGTGTTGTATTTCTTTTTCTCCCTGAGGGTCTGTTTTTGTTCATGGAGGAGAAGGAGAGACAACTACCCAGGGAATCCACATGCAACTGCCCCGATTGCAGCTTTGCTCCTGCCCTCCCTCCTCCAAACCGCTCACCCTGGGAGGAGAAAGAGTGGAGTATAAAAAAAAAGAAAAAAAATGTGAAGCATCTGCTGCAAGCTAGCAGCTCAGAGCTCTGGAGCTAGTTTGGAGAGTGTGTCCCCTCTGCTCCTGCTTCCCCTAGAGCCTTCCTGAGCTAGAGGCAGGTGTGGAGTGGGCTGTGGACACAGAGCTGCTGCCAACCTGCACTGCCCTCTGTATTCAGGGAAGGCGACGGTTGTCACTGCTGCTTGTTGTTGATCTGAATGGGGAATGAGTCATTTTCTTGGAAAGCCCAGCAGTGCTGCACTGGGAGGTTTCTGGTTAGAATAGGAACAGCGTTGAGCCAAGCTCTACTGGGGGGGAGAATGGGACTTATGTGGGGCTTTTTTAATACAGTCATTAAAAGGGAGGTGTGTAGAGGGAGGTCTGATTAGGAAAATGTGGCAGGAAAAGGCTTAATTTTATCAGGGAAGGAGGGGAGCTGGATTGCCACGGCTTCATGTGATGTGGCCACAGCGGGAGGGAGCACAGGGGGAGGGAGGGAAGACGCAGTGAGGTGGCTGGTGCGTGGGTCACTGGGCTTGGTGGGAATGTTTGCTTGGAGAGAGTGTGAGCATGAGTCACTGCTGGTGCACGAGCTTCCTGGCTGGCCCAGCTCCCTCAGCCCTGTGCTTGGGTCTCTTGCAGATGAAGACAGGCCCCTTTGCTGAGCACTCCAACCAGCTCTGGAACATCAGCGCCGTGCCCTCCTGGTCCAAGGTCAACCAGGGCCTCATCCGCATGTACAAGGCAGAGGTGAGTGCTGTGGGCAGGGGGAGGCTGCTCAGCCACATGCCTGCTCTCTTCCACAGCACCATGGGTCAACTCTTGTGCTGCTCCATGTGTGGGGACCCCATCACAGCCATTTTTTACTCCTTGCTGACTGTGGCTTGGGAGCCCTTGGCCATTCAGGTGCTGCTGGCTCAAAGGAAGCTCCTGCCTCGTGTTTGCCCCAAAACCAATCACAAAGTGGCCATTCCTTGCAAACATGACTTTTGCCATGTCTTGTCTTTCCATAGTGCAAGTGCAGATCTCCATATTAGGGCCAATGCTTTGACCTGTTTTTTCTTCTGGCCCACCACTATTTTACCAGCTAGAGAAGACTTATTTTAAATTACCATCCCATGTTTCAAGAGCCCCAGAGCAGGCTGAATGCTTCCTACTGATTTACCCTTTCTACAAGCCCCATCCATGCCATATGCCAGCCCAGTGAGGCCACAGCCACCTCTCTGGTTTGGCCACTCTCCGCCCACCAGCTCTGCTGGCACTGCCTGAGGCATTCCTGGTGAACCCTGACCTGGAGAACTGGGCAGTTTTGGCTCTCCCTTATCTTCCTTCCTGCTCAAGCTAACCCTGGGCTTGAGGAAGCAGGACAGGAACCGCCACATCTGTGCCTCCGGAGGGAATGGTGTTGGCTCTGCCGGACACATGGGCTGCACTAAAGCACTGGAGGAGCAGGGATGGTGCAACTCCCTGCTGACACTGGTGGTGCCTGAAGGAGTTAATCCCACACCCTGCAGTGCTGCTGGTGTCAGCCACGCTCCTGTTGGGAGCTGGGACAAGCTGCTGTTGCTGGGACACGCAGGCTCTGCGGGCAGCTCTGCTCAGGCCCAGCGCACAAAGGGGTTAACTGTGCTGAACGGCCGCTCCCTCCCCCAGCCCTTCCTCTGCACTGCACATCCTGTGTTTAGGTTCCAGGCCACATACCTCTCTAATCTGTGAGGTGTCACTCCCAGGCCCGCTGGCTCCTTCGCCCCCAGCTCAGTTTTCCTCCCAGCCTCCAAAGAGGAGAGGTGGGGCTGGGGGCTGACCCCCTCGCCTGGCTGCTCATGGGAGGGGTGCCCCGGGCTGCTCCTTGGAGAGAGGGGTGTCCCTGGGCTGCAGCTCTTTCTCAGGGGCTGGAGACACTGCCTGCTGGAAAACCCTGAGCTGGAGGCTAAGCTGTGAGAGCTGAGGGATCTGAAGGGAAGACTGCAGCACTGTGAGTGCCTTTAAAGTGAAACATGAGTCTCCTAAAACCTAGAGCTTCAGTGTGGTCTGCTGCTGCCTCAGCAGCCCTGCTGTGGTCCTTCCTTTCCTTTGGATCAGTTCCTTCACAAATTGGGTGCTCCCCTGGGATCCCACATTTGCCAGGGTGTTCAGGTGCTCCTGCCTGGTGCCCCACATGCCCTGTGCCATGATTGCTCCCACCTGTATGTGGCTGGAGGAGCTTGGCAGTGATGAGCCCACAGTGCAATGCACACATTCACTGATGTCTTGGGGCCACTGTGTCCTGGCAGATCTACCTGTCCCCTGGCTGGAGAGAGCACAGCTCAGGGATTCTCTAGAAACTGGGAGATTCTTTGGCTCTTCTGCGTGCACCCAAGACATGATCTTTTCTGAAGGCCTTAATCTGTTTTGAGTAGCAGGTGACTTTCTGTGTGAAAATGCTGGATTCAGTACTGGTAGGTTTCTAGAAATATCTGAGATGTAGCTGTGTCAAGGGGAGAATGCAAAAACTGCTAGGAAGGGTAATGATACTAATTTAGGCTAAAGTGTAAAAAACATTGAGTCAACCAAAGAGCTTTAAATTTAGGTTTTTTTCCTCAAATAATATTTGTAGATCTTAAAGGACTAATCCTAAAAGCATGGTCCTTGTGCAATGTTGTCCTCTCCTGGTATGGCATGGAAGCTGTGTTCATCTGGATGGGCAGAGGAGAGGGGGCACTCCTGCTCAGGGGTCCTCAGGGTTCTTTACAATAGATATATTATGTCTTTAGATATCATCTGTTCTGGGGAGTTTTCTACCCTGCTGCTGGCTCAGCCAGTTCCTGCGTGGCTTGGGAGATGACGGGGGTGTGGATGTGGACATGGCAGCATGGCTGGGCAGAGCTTTCAGTTACAGTGTGCCTGGCCCTGCAGGTTACACCAACATTTGCAACTAGAGGATCTCGTAGTCTGATCTTTCTGGGAATGACACAAGGTTAGAAGTCACTTAGCCTTCATCCTTTGCAAACTGGATCTGTCTGGCTGTCTCAGGCCAGGCACAAAGTCACTGCTGGAGATCCTGTCTCTTTCCTCTGGCTCCCAGCGTATTTCTGCTCTCTGTGTAGCCTTCACCACTGCACTCTTTCTGCAATTAGCCACTGCCAGCATTAGCAGAAGAGAAGTCAGCAATACCCCTCAAGTGCTGACATGGGTCTTTGTCCTGCCCAAGGCAGGCAGCTTCTGTGGCCGAGCCTGGGGCGTGTGATGGCAAAGAGAGGGAAGGTTTGGGGTTGTGGTGTCGCTTTGTCTAACTGGAAAAGCTGAGAGCAAGATTTCAGGTTTTGTTTGTTTTCCCCTCCCTTCTCCCTGCCCCTCTGATCACCCATTGCAATTAGATCAGGTGAAATCAGACACTCAGCTGGAGGCTCGAGCTCTGTAACACGCCCGGGGTGGCAGAGAAGCGCTGGGTGCCGGACAGCGCTGACCAGAACCGGGATTGAGTGGGGGCAGCAGCAGAGGACGGGGTCACTTGCTGGAAACAGACCTGGAGAAATCCCACATGGTGGGAGTGGGGCAGCCCCCAACGTAGTTCATCTAAAAAGTACTCCAAAGGCTTTATCTGTTCTCTGTCTCCTCTATGGGATGACTTTAAACAGCTGACAGAAAGCTCAGGTGTGTCTGTGTGTCCAGGAGCTCTGCTCTGGATCCGGGCACTCCAGGGTGGATGGGCAGTAGACTGAAGACAGTGTGTCTTCAATTCTGTGTGTTTATGAAATCCCAAATGTGTCTATTTATAATATAATGGGTGAAGACGTGTTCTCTTGAAAGTCCATGGGCTTTTCTTACTCTCTCCATCAAAGGCAAGTGAAGAAGTTGACAGAATAGAGTGTGGTTAAAGTAGCAGCCTTGATGTTTTTTCCCCTGGGCCTGCTTTTGAGTCTCCTGACCTTTCCTTCTCTGCAGTCAGTCAGGAAATGCTTTCCATTGTAACTAATCTAGTCCCAGTTCATCTTTAAAGGTTGGACTTGGTGCAATGAATCTACTCCCCAGTTGAGTCCCAAGCAAACCTTTAGTGTGATCAAGATGGTGGCAAAAAGAAATAAGCCTGAAATTGAGCTTGTGTTGGTTACAGTTTCATCCACAGCTGATGCAAGGAGGGCCCTGTTGCTTGATACATCTGATAATCCAGTAAACTTGTGCTAGTCCTTCTGGATATAGGAGAAGAAGTTTCTCTGCTTGTCTCCTCTTGAGCTGGTCTTGTGTTACATGGAATGGATACCAATTCTTCCGGCTGGTGGTAAAGTCTCTTCATCTGGAGCCCAAACCAGTCTGGTCTTCCATGGGACTCCTTGGAGCTAATTGGGTTGACATTTCTAGCAGTCAGCATCTCCAGTGTTCATTTCTCTCTGCTCTCCCCTCATGTCCGTGTTACCCTGCCCTGCTTCCTCTGAGAGTTTGTCTAAGTGGTTGTGTGGAGAGATAGCAGCAGCTCTGAGCATTAGGAAGCTGTGAAGGTGACATGCCCTGATGCTCGCAGGACTTACTTCTCCTTGATGTCTTGCCATGGAGATCTGTGGTTTTCTGCCTGCCTGTTATTCCCCAGGAGTGGATACGGCCATGCTGTACTTCCACCACCTCCAAACTTTTTTGGCTGCAGTGTGCTTGTGCTTGGAACCAGTTGCCTGACCTCTGGCTCCAGAGGGATTACTGTAGGCTTGGGCTTCTGAGCACAAATCCTCCTGCTTGCCCATCACAACAGCATGAGGGCATGGTGCCTGTGCCCGAGTCCTGCCTTGGGGTGAGAGCTGTCTGCAGCACACGGCTTCCTCCCCAGCCCCAGTCTCCCCTGCTGCAAGAAGTCCAGTTTGGCCCCATGGAGGGCAGAAGACTCTTCCTATGGAGAGTTGTAACCACATCATGGCTGGCGAACATGCACTGCTGTGTGATGGAGTTGAGCCTGCTGTGTGCCCTCCATGAGGTTTGAGTCTGCAGTGACTCAAAAACCAGAGCTCTGAGTGGCTCTGCCAGGCAAGTGCTGGCAAACTCTGACGTGGTTATTGACCACAGTCCATGGCCTTCCTGCTGTTGGGCTGGTGAGTGGAAGGGGCTGTGCCCTTGCAGCCCTGCTCACCCTGCGCAGTGCCCAGGTGTAGCTGCAGGAAGTAGCTCTGAGTTAATTTGCTTTGTAGTGGACCTGTATGACTGACCTGTGATCCATTACTCTGCAATGGGAGGTGGGAATTTCAGGGGTGAGGGGTTGTTGGAAACAGGATCATATCTTAAACTATGGCAGCAAAATCACTGGTGCTTGTCCATCAAAGACCCAAGAGTCTGGAATGTGGTTTGGGCAGTGCCTTGCAGCTGCAGAATGGTGCCTCAAACCCAGAGTGCAGGCACTGGCCTGCGGTGGGGGAAGAGTATCTCTGCCCTGGAGGATCCTGCAGTTCTCAGTGTTTGTAGGGTGAAGCTCTTCAAAGACATCAGCTTGAGAAAGGAGAGTGGTGAGGGAGAAAGCTGCTGACATAGACATGCTGCTTCTGCTCATGCTCCAGGCCTCCTCATACTGAATTTCAGTAAGAAAAAGACTCTGGCTGAAGGGAAGGGGATGGGGTTATGAAGTGCTACTGGCCTGAGAAGCCTGACTGGAATGTGGCGGGGGGGAGACATGGGGCTGATCCTCTGCCTTCGTCTGTGCTGAGTGGCCCCAAACTCGTTGCCTCCTGACCCTGCAGGCGGGATGTGGCTCTGGCTGTGTGTGTAAGGTGGAAATGTCTCCTGTATTCACCTCTCTTTATCTCCCCTCCTGCAGTGCCTGGAGAAGTTTCCTGTGATCCAGCACTTTAAGTTCGGCAGCCTGCTCCCCATCCAGCCTGTGACGTCTTAAGGAGACGGCAGGAGGAGCCGAGGCAGTGGAGGCACAGCGCGGCGCTCTTCCTCCTCCCCTCACCCCTCCTTGCCACCCAGCCCAGCCATTCCTGCACATCCTCATTGACAACCACAGATCCAAAGCACTCGCCAGCCTGGCATGGGAGATGGGACCTGGAGCAGCTCCTCCTGCACGTCCTCACCCTGGGGACGTCTCGCCAGCGGCCGGGCCGGGGCCACACTGCTCCGCTGTGCTGCATCTGAGCGACTGCCGGGCATGGGGATGGGTTTGAGCAGGGGCTGCCCTGCAGCAAAGGCCCTCTGCTTTGCTTCCCAAGAGAAGGGGGTGTGGAGGGGAGGAAGGCACGTGTGTATGTGTTGGGCAGCGGTAACTGCAATTTCCCTTTTGAATTTCATTGGAGTTTCCTGTTGCTGTTTGCTTTGGGAAACCACTGCGCAGGGTGAGGTGTGAGCCTGCGCGTGTCTGCATCAGCCAGCTCTGCCTGCACCGGAGGTCTGAAACGGGAAGAGGGAGTTGTAGGGAGTGTCTGTGGGTTGTGGAAGCCCAGGGTCCTGTCTCTCCCTTTTTCTGGGTAAGGAAAGTGCCCTCCCTCCACATCTTCCGCAAGGTTTCCTGGATCTTCCTTTCCCACTAGCACCTCTTCTCTCAGGTGAAGCTGGGAGCCTTCTGGGCTGCGGGGGTCTGAGCTGACTCTGGAGCTGGAGACAAGGTCCCTGGAGGGACCCAGTTCTGTGGGAACAGCTATGCAAAGACACTGATCAGGCTCCCTCCTAAATGGCACAAACCCTGACACATTCACACACATCCATAACTGGGTCCAACCTGCCCTCTGTGCTCCCCGTGCTTGGCTGCCCTGGGGCTGGGCTGGCCTCAGTGGTACAAAGGTGACCGTGGTTGCTCCTGCTTGGTCATAAATTGTAGTGACAGCCCCATAGCAAAGGGATTTCCCCACAAAGCAGCACGATCCCCAGCTCTTTGAGGGGGACATCCCTGGAGCACAGGCAGTATGAGGGGGCAGCATGCAGCTTCTTGTGCATTTATATACTTGTGCTGGAAACAAAAAGCATAAACAGCCCAGGACAGCAAGTTATACCCGGAGAAAGCTCTTTCCCTTTATCCTTCCCTGCTGGTGTTGCTGTGCTGGACTTCAGGCAGAGGGACCACACTTGCAGTGCCACCAGCAGCAGTGTGTTGAGGGCAGGTGGTCTGGATCATACCAGCAGCATCACTGGAGGGCAGAAGGGACTGGTGCTGGTTTTGAGATGAGCTGTCTGTCCATAGATCTTGACCAGGAGCAGAGCTTTGCAGCTGCAGTGGGAGTGTTTCTTCTTGGGGTTCCCAGGCTGGGTGTGGCAGGGACAGGGTCTGGACTGGTGTTTCCTGGGGCTCAGGAGCAGCAGGAATTCTTCCTTTGGCATTCCTGCAGACCATGAAGGGGCTGCCCCCAGCCAGGCTGCTCAGCTTTTGCTGCTGCACTGCTTTACTGCTGGGGTGGGGGGAGGAAATCTGGTTGTGATTTTTTTCCTTTTTTTTTTTTATTTTTTCATTATTTTTAACAGATCTACTCACTCCCTGTTGTAAAGGTTCTTGCAGGCACTCAGGGGAAGGAGAGTAAGAAAAGAGTCTAAGTTAAGAGGTGGTAAAATGACCACAGAGCTGAAGCAGAGCTTTCTGGCACTGTTGCTGTCCTGTCTGCTCCTGGCTTGGCCCTGGGCACAAGGCGGGGGACAGGGAGCTTTTGACCTGCCTGAAACAACTCTATAAACTTGTATTTTAAATGAAAATTGAAGGCAGGGGTTAAGTCTTGTTTTAGTCCTAAATGGGATGTATTTTGTGTTGGCTTTCCAAATGGATCCACTCCTGGAACGTTGCTGGAGTTCTGTGTGCTTGCTGGGACTTGATGAGTCCATCTTCAGTGGAGCAGCCCGTGCTTGGAGCAGAGACTCGGTGTCTCCACCTGTGTCCCCTCACGTTGCTGTGTCTTTTGGCAGGTGTCCCCATGCTTTAAATGACTGTGCAGCATCTGGCCAGCAATGGCTGAGCAAAAGCCTCTGGTTTTCTTTATCTGCCCAAGAGTTGGGAAAACATCTGTCTAGGTCATCTTGTGGAAATGAGGCTTCCATGCAAAAGGATGGGTGGAAATTCTGACAGTGATACATGGGAGGGACTCCAGTAATGTGGAATACAACACCAAAAAAGGGTGGAGAGGTGCTTCCTTCCCCTGCAGCTGCAGCACTGCTCCCTGGGACAGTGTCCCTGAGCTTGGGCCCTGCGGAGGCGGTGGGAGGAGGATCACGCACAGCTCTGTGTTTGTTGCTTGCCCGAGTCTGCACAGCTGTCCTGCTGGGGATTTTGGGACGTCAAGCAGCTAATTTTCATTTGAGTCTTATCAGCCCACTTGGGATGTGCCCTCATCACGTGGCAGCCACTTGCTTTGCCTCTCTCCTACTCCCCACGGGCTCAGCTCCTCTGCCCACGCATGTGGCACCACCAGGGCTGCTCCGTGTCCAAAGCAGCACTTCCCACCTCCCCCTGTGTTGTAGGTTTAATTAAAGTTTCTGTGTTTTGCACTGGTGACTCTCTTGGTCTCTCTTAGACTGGGTTTGCTCCTGCTTTGGGAGCAGAGCCAGCAAAGCCAATGGCCGGAGCCTTCAGCACAGGGAAGAGGCCTTGTGGAGGCTCTTGCCATGTCGGTGGTTGACCTCGTCCTTGCACTAAAATTGATTCATTATTTAACTGCATGATCAAGTACATCCGGTCTGTCTTTGTGTCCTTCCAAGGTGTCTTTCTGTTGTATTGTATGGTTTATTTATTAACTTTTTTGCTATGTCCACCCCCCATCCCAGCTGGCATTTGGCAGGTAGGTGATGTGTGAAGCCTGATCCCAGGCCGGCAGATACCTCTTGAAGATCAGAGACTCTCATAACCAAAGGATGTTTGAGCCTTGTTTCTCAGGCAGGGTGAGAACTGGAACCTTTTTCTTCAGATGTTTTTCCTGTCCTGCTGTAGGAGCTGACTCAGGACTTCCAGCATCAGTGTAGATCAGAAACTTTGTTGGACTTGTAATAGACCTGGATTAAATTAAATGTGGACCTTCTCACGAGTGGCTGGAGGTAGCGTAGCTGTGCTTAGCAAATGCTCCTTTTCTTGTCTCTGGGTTACATCTTCTCCATCAACACAGGCCAACTGTGAGTGCGTGTTGCTAAAAGCAGCAGCAGTGTGGAGGGGCGGCTGGTGAGCAGAAATGTCATCTTGGATCACAAATGTTTGCTTTGAAGGCGCTTGAATTCGTCTTGAACGTGTCCCTTGGCGAACATGACGCGCAGTGAAGGGGAAGCAGACGTAGCGTGGGTTTCTGGCCATCTTCCCCCTCAGCCCACTGACCAAACAATTCTTTTTAAAAATCAATTTTCAGAGCTGGCTCTTTGGGGTTGCCGTACATAGACCAGTTTGTGTTGCTGTTTAACAGCTGTTGCCTTTGCACGGGGTGCATTTTGTGAATCGCCATCAGCCTTGCCCTCTCTTCCTTCACAGCCCTCCGTTATAAATGATCGCTCGTTGCAGCCAGTGATGAAGTAAGAGTTGAGTGAAGCAGTCTCATGTGGAGATAGAAGTAACAGAATAAAAAATAGAACTACTTGATGTCATTGTTGCTGTATTAACTTGTCCCTGGTGTGTGGCTCAGTTCCACCGTGCATCGCTGGGATCCTGCGAGTGGATAAACCAAGCAGCCCCCACAGCAGGACCTGCAGAATCTGAGCGAGCACTTGCCAAGATGAAGAGGCACTTTGTACCCCAAGGACCTGGTGCTGAACCACACGAGAGCCTTGGACTCTGCACTGTGTCCCTGCAACTGCACTGGCTTCCTGAGAGAGGGAAGGAGGCAGAAATGGGTCAGAGGAGGTGAAACTGGTTGTTCATGATAACTGCTAAAGTAAACTGAACTCTCCTGCTGCCAGTGTGCTGGTGGAAACCTTGTACAGTTGAGAAGCTCACAAGAATCTTCTTGCTGCTTCCACAAGGACTCTCCTGGCTCAGATGTAGAATTTAACAGGGCTTTTGGAGGTCATTTCATGCTCTAATAGCCAAGAGGAGATACCTTCATCCTTTAACTTTGCTTCCCCTTTGGTGGATGAGCACTCTTCCCGTTGACATTGGAGAAACTCCTTGAAGATTCTGGGGATGCACAGGGTCTTGTGAAGTTGTGCCAAACTTCAGACTAGGATGAGCCAAATTGAAAAAGGGCTGTCTCCACATCATATTCAGTGAGGGCTGAACCGTGACGGGCACCATCAGCTTGGAGATAGGCTTGTTCTGAGGAGCACAAGGCTGTGAGCAGGTTTTGGAGGTTAGAAAAGGCCTTTCAGGGGGTGGAGTGATTGCTTCTGCTTGCTATAAAAAGCCTGGGCTTGAGAATGTCTACATGGGCTGGCTCTACACAGGGCATTAATGCAGTTGTCGCTAAAATTGGAACGAGTCCCTCCCCATGTTCCCAGTTGCAACTGTAACACGGATAATAAATAACATCGAAATCCCGCATTAGAATTTGGGCTCCTTAATGCTTGGTACGGTCACACCCATGGAAACAAAAAATCCCCAGGAGGGGGGTTCTGTAGGAGTGGAGCTGCAGGGCCCTGACCCAATGGGCACCAAGGTGTGGGGTTGAGTCCTCCTGAGCACATTTTCCTTCCTTTTAGAAAGTAGATTAAGGTTTTGCTGACCCTATAAATGGAGGAAGAGAGAGAAAGCAGAGGATCAGTTCTTTATTGCTTCTCCTGTGTTTTAAGGCACCTGGGAGAAATAAACCCAAGCAGACTGCATTGCACAGGTCAAGGTACCCAGATTTTCCATTTGGACATGAATTCCTCCCAGTTTTATGTGTGGAAATGGTTGGTTGGTTTTTTTTTTTTTGAGATGGTGAAGTTTGTGATGCTGGATACCAGCACCATGCTCCAACAGCTGTTGGGTAGACACAGCACTTTGGGCTTCAAGTGCTGATGCTGCTAAAGGATATCTGTGTTGTACTGTGGCTAAAAGAGCAAAGCATGACAATATTCCTAAGAGTTTATGTGTCCTATGATGATACAAACTATAGAGAAATGGTTGGTGTGGAGGTTAGAAATTCCAGCTAGATGGTAAGATACCAGAGTGTATTCTTGCTGATCACTGGAAGTGACTGCTCTGCAAAGGGCCTTACTTTTCCATGTTTAGAGCATGTACCTTTAAAAATATTATTTTAGGTATTACATACCCCCTTTGAAAAAATTCCCTTGTAGACGAGAATAAAACTTACAAAAAGGCTGTTACAGAGATCATCAACTCTCTATTAGATAGCTTGGAATATGCTCCACTAGCACCAGAGTTTAGTCTTCTCCAAATTACTGTAGAGGATTTGACTGTATCTTGCTGATCCATCCACATTTTAATTTCCTCTGCACGGATACATATTGCAGGATGCTGGAAATCCCCAAGCCCACTGGAGCTGCAAGACTGGATGTTTCATCCTGTAACACCAATAAAATGTTAATGCATACTAATAGCAACAGCAAAGGGGTTTATGGAGCGAGCTTGGAAGTATTTTATAATTGGTAGGGTATCTGTGTCACAGAGAATTTGGGGTTAGAGTCATCAAGTATTGCACTTTGTCAACACAGGAAAAAAAAACCCCTCAAATATACCTCAAACCTACTAATTTTTATAATTAAAGGGGAAAAATGGGAGATGAATCCCTGGGGAGAGAGTCAAACATAAATTTCATATACATGAGAGAGCTGCCACTGGTCGGGATGGATTCGGGATCTGTGGGTTCAGTTTTCTGCTCTACCTGGAGCCCTGCTGTGACCTTACCTCAGGACACTGTCTCTTTATCCCACCTGGAGACCAAGGATAAAAACCACTGTCCTTCTGTACAAACCCAGTGAATCTGGGCATCAGTAAGATGAAATCCAGGGAGCTGGGCATGGGTTGGCTTCCAGCAGCTCCTTCTGTGTCCCCTCTGCCCAGCCTGGTGGTGTGGTTCTATTTACTGCAACCTGAGGTACCAAAAACAAGGAAAACTTGAAATCGGTGTCAGAGGGACCAGGTTTCCTCCTCTTGCAGAGTTTCCATCTGCCAGTCTTTGGTTGCACCCCTTATCCTGCCTATCCCAAACACACATCTGGGTGCTCTGGTCACTGCCTGTTGTGGTGAGGACCATGGGACAAAGAAAGGAAATCAGGCCCTCTCCAGAGCACTGTGTGGGAATTGCTGATCCACCCTGGCTGGCACTTGGCTCCCCTTCTCCTCCCACTGGATTGAAGCACGAGGTCTCCATGGTCCATGGGCAGAAGGGGAAGAGCCTGGATGGCCACGGTGCTGCTTGTTTTAATAGATGTGCCCTAAAACCTGAGGATTTTCCAGAGTCAACAGATCCCGAGCTCAGGAATAAGCCAGAGGCACTGCCTGACCCCACAGGCACCAGCGGGCAGAGCTGAAGGACCTCTGGGTGTAAGTGCTCCTGAAACAACCTCAGGCTGAGTTAATCCAGTGGTAACTCCAGGGGGAGAAACTGGAGGCTCAATCCTCCCCCTCATCTCTGGTGTGACGAGCCGAGGGCACCATGAGAGCACCAGGGAGCCTGGGGTTTCCATGTCCCGGCCTCTGGGGCTTCTCAGCCGTGTCCTTCCTTGCCTTCTGGTTCCTGTGGGAGTGGAGGAGTCGGGATGCTCATGGTGCTGGGGGAAGCTGGGTGATGGAAGAGAGCAGACACAGAGCCTGGATTCAGTGGGGGTTCTCTAGCCCTGAGAGTTCCCCAGACACCCTGGGTGCTGCTTTACCCCTGTGCATCCCATATCCCCACCCAAGTCCTGCTGGAAGCTGTCTGCAGAACTTTCCCTTGCCTCACACCAGTACGGGGATGGTGAGGGTGAATCCTGTCCCTTCTCATGTATTTTGGGCTGGTGCTTGGTCTCCAGCACCAAAGCAAACAGAAGGATGAGTTTCTGGAGTGCCCTTCCCTGAGCTGTGCATCCGGTCAGCCCTGGCTCTCTGCTGGGGGGAGCTCATCGGAATATCCCGGAATATCCCTGAATCCTGGGCATTCCCTGCCAGGCGGGCAGCACCGGGCTGCGCTGGCAGCCATGAGAGGAGGAGGAGGAGGAAAAGGAGGAGGAGGAGGAGGAGTGGGCATGGGCAATGGTTGGTGTTTTGTTCATCCTCACCAGGGGGAAGAGGAGAAACAAAAGCAGGAGCAGCGCGGGGCACCGGGCTGGCTGGGTGAGGAGGAGACAAAAATAATTGTGCAGGATTTCATCGGGGAGCTTGAAAAAGGGTGATTTTGTGAGCAAACAGTCACCTCCCAGCACAGAACTTCCCTGTCTCCAATTTCAAAATTCCATTCACATCAACATCCACTTTCATGTTGCAAAACCTGGGGAAAAAGGGAGGGAAAAAAATGCAGCTTCACACATTTCAATGCAAAAGTCTCATTTTGGTGAGGAAAAGAGGCAGAAAGCACTGCTTTGGGGGTTCTTTATTAGAAACCAAGCTCCCAGAATGGAAGTGTGGAAATAATAAGGGGCCTGAGGCAGATGGGATTGCCCCAAAGCTGCTCATGTCTGTTGGGGCTGAGCCCAGTGGGGCCATGAAGTGGCTGCCGGAGCTTCCCACATGGGGAAGGTGGGAGCAGGGGCACGGTACAGATGCTGTGCTCTGGCATGTAGGAGTCCTCATGAGTTAGGGACAACAGGTATGGGGGGAAATCACATGGATCCAACCCAATGGGGGACCTGCCAGCCAGGCAAGAAGGGGCAGCTTCAGCCCCTGAAAAGGGAGGAGGATTACAGGGAGCAGGAATGGTCCAGAGCAGCATCATGGATGTTTTCCCTGGGAAAACCCTTTCCCCTCCTCTGGGCAGAAGCACAGATGGGGTTAATGCTCTGTCTCATTCCCTGCAGGTGTGGGGCAGGTGATTGTGCTCAGCTGGACCAGTCATGGAACGAGGAGTGAGGATAAGAGCAGGCTTTGGTGGGGGCTTTTCCCCTCTGTGATCCTTTATCTACAGGATAGTCAGTGTTTACCCTGAGGAACAGGAGCCAGGGCAGCTCTACCCACGCTCTGCCTCTGGGCTTGGCCATCCAACCTCCATCCAACCTCCATGTGCTTTGGCATTGGATGAAGCTCCTGCCTGCCTGGCATAGAAATACCGGTGAGTGACTGCTGGAAATGCTTTTTGCCCTGAGGAGCAGCTGGAGAAGCCCTCAGCCCTTGCTCAGCAGTGCTGCAAAGCAGCCCCAGGTCCCTCTGCAGGTGACGAGAGCTATCACTGGCAGTGCAGCCCCCTCACCCTAAGCCAGTGCTTAGGAGAGCATCACTGGCTTATGGATTTTGCCTGGCTGAGCTGTGTAAGTCCCAATGTGGAGCAGCTAGCAGCTGGTTTTCCCCATTTCCCAGCTTGTGGGGGCAGCAGGTCCTTCTCTGCACACCCTTCATTGTGTTTCTCTGATGGAAAGGTGGCTGAGGGGGTCTGTGCACCCCAGCTTTGCTGCAGAGCTGTGCCAAACTTGTGTCTCTGTGGTGCCAGTAAACCCTGAATCATTTGGTGTCAGTGTCTTCTGAATGCTGAGGGAGGTTTTTTGCTTCTCCTGCTGTACAGCCAAGCTCCTTGTGCTTCGATGGTGGTGGCAGAGTGTTGCTGAGATGGCTGCTCTGTGCTTAGCGGCTGCTGCTTCTGTGAAAAGTGCTTTTTACTCTAATTTTTCTATTGTGCTGTTTTTGCTGTTCGATGTGAGGGACAGCAGCTTCTGCCACACAACAGCTTCCTCTTAACTTTCCCACTGTGCGCCAGTAAATCCAGGGCAGGCTTAACTCAAGGAGCAACATTAATCATCAAATCTATAAGCAGGATATAGAAAGGCCAAGTGTGAATAATTACTGCTCAGGTGCTAATTACCCAGGCCCAGGCCAAACCCAACATATCAAACAGACTGCTAACGGCAGCGGCCTCGCCACCACGGTGCTGGGTCCCCCCATTGCTCTCCCACTGCTCTCCTTGCAGGGGACTCCTACAAACATCTGCTAACACGTGCAGATCCCAAAATATTCTTCTGCTCGTTCGTGTTTAAGCTGGGGAGATAAGATGGGAGGGATCTGACTCAAAATCAACAGATGGAAGGAAGGGCAGATTGATCCTCTGCTGGGTTCTGCAGAGCACAAAGTTGCTCTTCTGGGGATGGGCTGCTGGGACTGGATATGGGATTGTTCTTGGCACTTGTGATTTAGGAGGACATGGAGCTGCTCCAGCTGTGGGTCAGCACCTGGGAATTGGTGCTTGGCTCATGGTGTGAAGGCTGGGTTTTCCTCGGGTGGGTGCCCAACCTCCACCTGGGAGCTGGGGGTGAGCTGGGTGGGCAGCCTGGGAGATGAGAGGGTCAGTTCTCCATCCCTGTGTCCATCCTTGTCCCTCCTGGTGGGGACAGACCTGTTGTATGTGCAGTGACACCCTCTTCCAGGCTGACCTGCTTCAGTGGCACGGGGACTTGGCTGAACCGCTGGCTTTGGCACTGGGCTTGATCTGTGACTCCCTAGGGGCAGATCCGAGCCCTCCGAGCGCCGGTGGGGTGCGGGTGGTGCAGGGCAGAGCCCTGTGGCCGGTGGGGTTTGTGCTGACACCCAGGCAGCCCTGCAGCCACCTCTGCAATTGCCTCTGGGTCAGGGAAATCAAGCGAGATCTGGACCCTCCTGGGTTCTACAGGCAGCTGCCAGGTGCCTTCTGCCCCTCCTGCCTGCTCTGCTGAGAGCGGCTCTCGGGAAAAGCGGGCTGGGCTCAGGCGCTGCTGCAGCCTCGGGTTGAATTTCTGCCTCTGTTACCGGAGGCAGCATCTCTGCCCGGGGCAGGGCGACTCTGTCCTGAGACCAAGGGGGTTCAGTGTGGGGACACTGAGGACACCACAAGCACCGGATCTGCTTGTGGAGAGCGTTTTGCACTGGGAAGGGAAAGGCACAGCTGTCTCGCAGCTGGCAGATCGAGCGGTGTGCGCACAGAACCGGCTCCCTCTGCCTTGGCACAGTGCAGGACTCCCCTGGCTCCCCTCGCTGTCCCCATCTCCCACCTCCCGCGGTTCTGCGCCAGCCACACTCCACCTGTCCCTTCCAGAGGACCCCTCTGTGCCTTATTCCCTCTCCAGGGCTGTCGGGCACAAAATGCTGGCGATGCCCGTTCACCCGCAGCCGGGAGAGCACTAACGGGAGAGAGGACACGGGAGGATTTTTAGAATCAAACTCTTCAGCATCAGCTAAAGGTCGGGCAGTGCTGGGGCGCGTTGGGCCGCGCTGGGGGCAGAGCTGGGTGGGGACAGACGCTGACAGGGGAGCAGAGCTCACGGCTGGGCTGGGCGTGCCAGTGGCTGCTGAGCTCCCTCAGATTTTGGGTCCTCCACCCTGCTCCAGCCCATCTGTTCTGCCTCTCTCACCGGAGCCAGGGACCGGAGGGATTGGGGGCGAGGCTGTGGGTGCCTACCGGCGTGCTGGGAGGGGCACAGCCCCCTTCCCCACAGCACCCAGGGGGTTCAGAGGACTTGTGAAGGGATCAAAACATTTTGTGCCTGGAAGACGAGGAGCGTGTGCGAGAGTGAGGATGGGCTTGTGTTGGGGGGTGCAACCTTCCCCTGTCACCTCCCTTCTAGCCTGAATGCTTCTGCCATCATGATTAATTTATCAGGTACTTATGAATATGCAGATGAGACTCTGGTTTCCAGGCTCTGCTTTCAGGAGAGGCTGTGATGGGCTTTCTGCTGCTGCCGCCTTCGTAAGAAGAAAAATGTCATGTACCAGCGTTTAAAATAAATAAATAACTGCGCCACTGAGAGCGTGTGAGGCTTCGCGGCTCCGCGGAGCTGTGGGATCTCCTCGTTCCTCAGTGACAGGGATTTTTGAGTGTCCCTGTGGCATATGCACCCCGACTCCCCCTCCCGAGCGTGTACCGGTGATGCGGAGGCGTCTTTGCCAATTCCAGCCTTTGAAACCTTGACTGAAGCCCCAGAAACTTCCACTGTGAAGGCGAGGGAGAGCTGGCTGCCCCCGGGAGAGGGGAGATTTGGAGCGATGGGTGCGCCTGGGGTGGTGGACTCCTGCAGGAGCGGGTGTTCCTCCTGCTGATGGCCCCTTTATCACTGATACCCCGAGGTCTGGGAGATGGGGAGCGGTTTGGGAGGGTGATGAATGTGTGCGTGTGACTGTTGGGCTAAAGCGAGCTCTGACCCTGACTGGCTGGGCTGCCTGGAGCAGGGTTTCTGGCAAAAGGATTTGGGTTTAAGATCCACCAGCCGCTGCACTGACCTGTGGGCGTCTGCAGAAGCACCTGGGTTTTAAAACTTCCCCCAAATACTGTGTGCAGCAGCCAGGGCTATGGATGCAGGAACTACTGCTTCTCCTAATCTCACTGCCGGGGGCCCCTCTCCAGCCGCCTCCGTGCCGGGGAGCCTCCACTCCGGGGGCGAGGGAGCGGGTTGGGGCCGGGGGAAGCCCCGGGGGTCCCGGCCCAAGGGGCCGAGGCCACGAGGGGACTTCTCCATGGCCCCGTGGATGAATCTCCTCTGGTCAAAGCATCCAGCTCTGGTCTCGCAGAGCGCTGGTGCGCTCAGGAGTGTTCCCGCAGCGTCTCCGCGGCTGGGCGGGGGGTTACAGGGCTTATATTTTCAGTTGTAATCTTTTTTGAGGGGGGGCTATTTGGAGGATCAGCAGGGGAAGGGGAGAGGCGCTCAGCCCTGCGGCATCCTGAGAGGGACAGAGCTGCCCGGGGGCAGCA
>VZTZ01013049.1:0-25622 GCA_013400955.1 Drymodes brunneopygia
GGGCGGGCAGCCCCGCGCCCTCACTAACAGGTGCATGTTTTTCGCTTCTCCCTCCCTCGCAGCGACCTGACTCGCAGCACCACTTGGCTGCATCCGCGCACCGGCGAGCCCGTCAACTCCGGCCACATGATCCGCTCAGGTGGGTGCCCGGGGCCGGCGGCGCGGCGCCCCCTGCTCGCCCCCCGCCCCGCGGCTGGCAGGCTCCGCGGGCGAAGTTCTCACCCCTCCTTCCCGCTCTCTCTCTCTCTTTCCCCGTCCCCCGTGCCTTGCAGACCTGCCCCGCGGATGGGAGGAGGGGTTCTCGGAGGAGGGCGCCAGCTACTTCATCGAGTGAGTACCGGCTCCCGGCTCCGCGCCGACCGCCCCGGCCCGGCCCGGGCTCAACCCGGCCGACCCCGCACGTCCGCCGGGCTCATTAATGATCCACAACAGCGAGAGCGGCACCGGGGCGCGCCGTGCCAGCGGGAAAGTTGGCGGGATGCAGGATCCCCCCAGCTGCGCTGTGGCGGTGGTCAGCAACAGGTTTCCTTGGAGGCGGCACTTCAGTTTTCCCTGTTTGTTTGGGGGTTTTGTGTGTGTGTTTGGTTGGTTGCTGGCTGCTCCCCCCCTCCCCGTTATTTACAGTGAGGTTTGCGGCAGATGGAGCGTTGCCTCGCTGAGCGCCGGCCGAGGTGGAAGGTGGATGGTGGTTTTGTTGTTTTAAATGGCTCGTGGCGGTGGACGCAGCCCCGGGAAGTTTTGCAAGTGAAAGGCTTCCAGTGTTGCTTTTCAGAGATGGGGCTGAGCGGATGAAATTGCCTTGCCAGGACTGGGGTGGCTGTCGGGATCTTTCATGTGGCGTTTCTTGTTCAGAGAGCAGTTACAAGCAGGGATGTGCTGCTTATTGAGATGCTTGTATTCTATGAGATGCAAGTGTGTAGCGGTAAAGTAGGATAACCAAGGGAGCTTCTTTCAAACATTGCAGATATAAGGCTTTTACAAAGACAAACGCCTATGCAAAAGTAGAGATTTAATCCAATGAGTAAAACTCTAATACATCTTGGATATAGAGTCACATGCCACGTGTGATGTCTTTGCGTTTTCCTTTGGATATCTGAATGCCTGACAAATGTAATTGAACCAATAGGAAAGGATTGGAAAATGCTCAGGCTATCTCACTGTTTCAGTGCGGGACTGGGATGGCTAACCCAGGTTTTTAAGTACAGCCTCAACAACTGCTGACAACTGTGGCACAGTTGTCCAGTATTGAAATGCCTGCAGAGTGTACCCCAAAATCTTTGAGTAGCTTGAGGTTTTAGTCGATATCAGACTTCCAAACCATACTGGGCTGGGTGGAGGAGCAATTGACTGAAGGCATAACAAATGCCTCACACGTAGGATGTTTGTTAAATAAAATTCCAGATGATTCTAAAATGTCCCTTTTTCGCCTACAGAGGAGAAAAAAGGCATTCAATCTCCATTTGTTTGAGCCAGAGAATTCCTTGCAGTGATGGTCTGGGCAGTTAGTTTAGCCCTTGACTCTTGAACAGGAGGTAGTGGCAAAGCATTGGAGAGCAGCTCAATAACACTTAGAGCTGCCACCCTTTATCTGTGGCCAGTGTGTTGAAAGGAAAGAATAAAAGTTTTGCTGGTTACACAGCCCAGAGATGGATGGAAGTCTAAAATGTCCAGTCTGTAAATGTACTGTAAACAGATCCTTTACATGGGTATATAATCTTCTAGGTGTAGGAATTGTAGTGGTTGTTTTTCTGTCCTTTCCAGAAACTTACTAGTGCAATTTTAGACCAGCTGAAATTCCTTTTCCCAGCTGCTATTTTTGGAAGACCATCTCTTGTCTTGTTTGTCAGGCAGCTACAAAACTTTTAATTTCTGATCCATTAAATGAGAGTTATGTGCAGTGCATTTTCATAACTTGTGCTAATACTGTTCTTTACCTTGGGCTGAAACTGCTGCAGGAGATGAAATAGGGAATGGAGTATGTATTTTACTGAACAATTTAATACATTCAATCATCTTTAGCCAAATAGAGTTTTAAGGAGACACAGCAATGTTTTAACATAAATCTGTTTAGTTGAACTGCTTCAGACCAGAGATCCTCCTGATACTGAACACAGTATTTAACTCTTCAGCAGTGATACTTCCCCCAGCACTGCTCTAACCTCTCTAATTTCAGCTCAGAGGCTTTCTGAGCTGAGTGGTATTTCTCATTTTTTTCTTCCATGAGCATACTGAGTTCTTGTTGTGCCCATATAAACATCAGTATCCTGAGATGATGATTTCCATTCCTCACTGCTCTGTTCATACCTCCTCTGTTGCTTCCACATGATGAGTTCTCAGCTTACAGAAAAGGTTACCGGTCCCTAAACGCATGATTTCGCATGTTGTACTATTAAATTCCATTTTCTGGCATTCCAGCTCTCAAAACCCATGAACTCTCCTGGATAACTACCCAGTCCTCTTTGTACCGGTGACAGTTCCAGTCTGGTGTCATCTACAGAGATTTCACAAGCACATTGTTACTGCTTGACTGCCAGTTTATTGAAGGGTGTCAGGAGGAACATTCCAAGTAACCCCTCCCCCTTGTGATAATTTCCACAATTAATACAGCCTATTGTAGTTTTTCCACATTGGCCACTTAATGGATCTTATAAGTCTTATTATTTCTCTAATGAAATTAAAAGTATTACTAAGTATTATTTCTATTTTAAATAACTTCAATTAGACATTTTATTTAAATATATACAGGCTAACTCCACTTATATAACTGATTTCTGGTAGAGAGATCACGAAAATAACAGATAAAACATGAGATGTGAGCTGTCTTTGACATAAAAAAACTTAACAAATCTTATGTCCATTTACTCCCATGTCTTTATTGCTTCTTTCAATACTGTGGACAAACTTGAAACATCATAAAGTGAAACAAAGGCTTATAACCTGGTCAAGCTTCATATCAAAACCAGGTAAGCTTTTCTCCCCTTTCCACATAACAGGAAACTCCTTTCCAAAACTCCACGTCTGTTGGATAGAAGCTTTCCAAATTAATGTGCTGTGGTTTAGATTTTTTTTTTTTTGCTGTTCTATAGGTGGGCAGCTGTGTTGTAGTTGAAGGGGTACTGTTTTCCCTTTGGTTATTTACTTGAGATGCTTGTCTGAAATCACATTCTGTCTTAGCCTTGTTTTGCTCAGCTAGGCAAGCCAAGTTCTTTGTGCAGCCCTTTAAAAAGGGCTCTCCGTCTGTTTGATTATCCTGTAGTTCTTCTCTGCACCTCTTGCAATATGAAGTCATCTCTGTTGCATGTGACTGAACAGAATCTTGTGCTGGAGTGAGCTTTTGCTCTCAAACAACAGAAGTGCTTTCTTGGCTTTAAAAATGTCTCAGTTTTCTGCATTTTAGGTTGTTTGCCTATTTAGGGAAGATGCCCACACTGACAGCACACGTGAATGCTGCCAGTTGACTGATACATGCAAATCTTTCTTTTTCTTTACTGTTTTAAATTTTAAGAACTGTAATTTATATTAGGAAGCTACATTCCACTTTTTCCCATTTATGCACATCCATATCTTTGTGACTGATTTTCTCTGTTCCAAATATTCCTCAGGTTTTCTTGATAGTGGTAAACCCTATTAGGGCACTGCTGCCTCTTACCCTAAAATCACCAAATAAAACATTAAATAAGTGATATATTAACTTGATTTTTCTGGATCTCCATTTAGTAGTCTTTGTCTAAAAGTATCATGGATGTTGCATTCTTTGAGTGCTGAATACAACTTGTGCCACACTTTTCCATCTCTTTTATTGTTTGTTTACTGATGTTTTCCAAGTACTTTTTGTTTGTGGGGCAACTGCTTTATGGGAGAGTCCCTGCAGAAAGGTTGAGCATATGTGGAACTGAATGAAGGCTGGACAGCACTGGCTCTGGTTTGTTTCTGGTGGTTGGGTTGCTGGTGGGAAATGTTAAGTGTGGTTGGCAAACTCTTTGTGGGGAAGCAGATGGGACAGGCAGTGATGGTGCTAAAGCAGCGCATGTATGCATTACAGTGCAGGTTTTTCTTTCCATTTGCTTCTCTTTTTCTGATCGTCCAAAAGACTTGGGGAAGTTGGAAAGCTTGGAAAGTGTGGAATGCTTTTTTGTTACCTTCTTACAGCTTTCAAAGATTGAGGTGCCTGTTGATGTGAAAGTATCCGTTCTTCCAGTGTTAGATACCTTGTATTTAAATACGTTTAATAAAGTGTACTGCTGCTACAGAGGTTCTTTTTGAAAGCTGCAGTGGTGTTGCACAGCTGAAAGTTAATCATAAATTCAAATTGTTGCCTAGAATTAGGAATAAAAAAGTGGAAATCAGATCTTAAATATCTGAAATTAACCTTTTATTTGTTTCTGAAGTCAGTTTCTAGTTCTACTTGGCCTCTTCTTTGGGTAACAAAGTTGATGTACAAGAAAGAAACCCATGAAATTGGCACAGCAATAGTCAGTAACTGTTTGCAACTGCTATTCTTTAATTCTTGTATTTAGCTTGTACTATGTGTAGGAAATATGCGTGGTATGTGTTTCAAGTGTTTGGAAATAGCAAAAGAGCAAAGCACACTAAACAGAAGTCTGCCCTTTTAACTTTGATTCTGCTGTGCCAAGCGTGTACATTCAGGTACAGTAGCACTGAAAACCATACAGGAGCTCAGATTCACCTGTAGTGGGCTGCAGATGATACCCACTTAATGATTATTTAATCACAGAAGCCCAAAGGGGAAGAGACCATCTGGAATATTGAGTTCAGTCCTTTTGATTATCTGAGAAGATTGTTTTATAATCTCATAAATAAATTTAATCAACAGGTTTCCTCTGCCCTGCAGAAATTCCTGCCTTCTCCACTCCTAGTAGATGTTGAAAACTTTATCTTTTTTTCTGTGGCTGTTTAGGTGGGCTAAAACACTGTTTACTGTATGTGTTCCTTGACCTGCTGTAAACAAATTATTATTTCTTGCTCTGCTCTCCATGATGGTTATTGCTGTAGAAGTAAAAGATACTGGAGCACTTGACTACCGTAAGGAGTAGTGATGAGATCTCCCTATAATGAGATCTTCTATGTAGATGATGTCCCTTGTGGTTCTTGAACCTGTGGTTAGATGAAAGTTACTGTATAAGTAAGTATATGAACTGACATGAAACCCACCTGTGAGGAGCTGGCCCTAAACCACTTCACTGTGTCACTGCTGTGCATGGCAAGTTTGAGCTGGGGGAGTTCCTGGAGTGGAAGAAAAATTGGGTATCTGGACCCGTGTGAGAACTTCACCAGAAGTGATATGTTCACACCATCTCTAAAAAATTTGAGGATAGCCTCTGGTGAAATTAAAGGGTTTTTGTGTGCTGTAGAGTGTCGTGGGGAAACTTTTAGGGAAGGAAACGTGTAGTGGTTCCTCAGCAAGGGGTAGCAGACCTTGTTTGGATAAGCTGGAGAGCACCATGCGGAGAACGTGAATTCTGGTGGCCAATGATAGCCTGCAATCAGGAGTTGCCCTTGAGGGGGGCTAGACTTCATGGAGGTAATTTGTACGGGTGGGAAAGCGGGTGTGGAATGGAGAAATGGAAGAAAAATGCCAGAAGTTGCTGTTGTGTTGAGAGGCGAGGGTCAGTAAGCTGCTGTCCCATCTCGCAGTTCTGCGGGAGCGATCCATGGTCTTCAGCGGCCTCTACTGGCTCCTGGCAGCAGGAGGAAAGCTGCCAGCCTGGGTGAAACCCTGTTGGTTCTTCCTCTTCTCGTTTTTAATTTTCTTGGAAGGAAGTGTTCCATTTGGGCTATGGGAAAGCAGAGCTATATACAGTAAAAGTAAATCTCACTGCTTGTACGAGTTTCTCTGTGTCTCTTTCTTGTCCTTTGTTCTCCCCCTTTAGTTCTGGTCAGACAGCCTGTTTAATACATTTTGTTGTCCTGGATTGTGAGCAGAACTGAGCTGGGAATATTGGATCTGCTGGTTGGATGCAGTAGCTGTGTTTCATTCCAGCTAGCGAAACAACTCAGTGTCCTTTCTGATGACAGTTGAAATGGGAGATCACTCATTAATGAGTGCAGGAAATGCTGACGGATTTGTGCTCGGGCAGGGGTGGCTGACAGTTGCAGAGAGCAAAGGAAGTGCTTTGTGGTTCAGCTCCCAGAAAGCGGGAAAAGGGGATGTTGTTCATGGTGCCTGAATTTCAGAGAGCCCTCTGGAAGGGCAGGCTTGGAACTGTGCATAAGGAGAATGCCACGTGTGGTTTGGTTCAGCGAGGTATTTGAATGAAGAGGGATATTGTGTGCATTCCTCGGGGGAGGGAGGAGCATATCAGGGAAGGTGCTGGGGTTTGTTTTAAAGCAAGGCTGCACCACAAAGTACTTAGCTTGGTTCATTAATCTGTGTTTGCCTTTATTCCAAGATGCACATGTGTTGGAAAACTGAATTTTGACTACCTGAAGAGGCCAGCAAGGATAACAGACACTTAGAGTGAGATGCTCTTTTAGGTGTTGAATGCTTCTGGAAATCAAAGTCTTCTGGGAAATGGAGCAACATTCTTTTGTTCTGGTTGGGGTTATGTGGCTTCCTTGTGTTGTAGCTCAGAAACAAAGGCATGAACTTGTTTACTACACATTCCAGCTTTTTGAACATCAATGTGTAAGAAAAGCTTCATTCAGCCCCTTTCCTAAAGCAGTGTCCACCTCTACATTCCTTGGATCTGTGCAGGTGAATGTATGTGGCTTTTTAAAGAAGGTATATATGGCAGTGAGGATTTCAGTATTTCTGGAAGTCTTTTGAAAGATTAAGAATAAATACAGTCCTACAGCTGTACTGGGCAGCTATTGCTGTAGTCTTAAAAATAATTTTCATAACTTTGAGTTACATTTCAGACTGCTTTTACAACTGTGCAATATATTTACCACATCAGATGAGGAAATAGATAATTTATTCATCATTATTAAATGTATTTTATTAATTACCCATTGTCTACCAGAAAAGATAGAATCTCAAATATTTCGGATAGCAGAATCTTGATATTAATGCTATATGTTTTGTTGGAAAAGGTTGCTTCTTCAATCTATCAGTAGTAAACTTTAGCAACTGAACCTAGTTAAAAGGATTACCTATTTGCAGGCAAATACATTGTGCAAGATGTTGTATTTTATAATGGAGGAAACAAAAAGGTACCTTTTTCCAGGCCAGTCTGGCAATCCTGAGCAATCTTAGCAAGTCTTCAGAAAAAAGTGTGTGCTGTGAAATACATGTGTTCTATACCCTGCATTTTCCCATCATTCCACTTGCTGCAGATGGATTATACTAAAATGAGTTTTAACCTCACTACTGATCCAACTTTGCCATCACCTCAAATATTTACATTTCTTTGGTACAGAATAAGTGTGCTGCTTCAGTATTGTAGTGCTGGATCTCTGCAAAGACCAGAATGTAGTGTCACATTTATTTAATATCACATCCAATTCTACTCAGTATGACTGTAGACTCTAATTTGCTGCTAAATCTAATTTGCTTTGTCTTTGCCTCCTAGATGTGCTTTTTAAACTTTTTGGTTTTTTTATGGCCTCGGCTTGGATAATGGTAAAAGACAAGGCATTTTATTTATAGTTTAATTGTCTTTTCCTATGGCATTATTAGACTGTTTTACAAGGTCTGCTCTGTGTCCTTAGAAGAAGAACTTTTAATTTAAAAGCAGATTTGTAATTAAAGATGTTAAAATCCAAGAAGAATCTGGTTAGGCGCCTAACCCTTCTCTTTTTGATTGTCTGCTATGGAGTACTTGGCAAGAATGTCACTGACTTGTCTAGACAGGTACAAAGTCTTGTTACCAATACATAGTAGGTATGTGCTTTTCTGCCTGAAGTTTTGTGTTTAAACCCTTGTTTTCTTTATTGCTTATCTATATCTTTAAAGGTTTTATCTTTCATTTAATAATAAGTACAACTGAGACCACCAAAACTTTTAAAATTAAATTGGGATGCACTGCTGAAATGAAGCATTTGAGTAATGCTGGGTTTTATTTACAGTTCTTTGTCAAGTGAGGACCTTTATTATATTTTTATTTACTTACCAGAGAGCAAATATCCTGAACTAAGAGCTGACTGAAGCATTTGAAAATATACATTGATTCTGCAACATGCAGCTCTGTTGGGGAAGATGAAATAGGAAAGCCTTATAAATATGATTACCTGGCAAAAGATGCTGAGAATAGNGCTTGCATGGTGAGATGACACTGAAAAATCTAGATGTAGACAGTTGTTTCACAGAGGATATAGTGGTTCAAGACCATGTTGAATCTCCTGGACTAAATTAAAATTAAATGAATAAAATTCAGCTGCAAGATGATGAAAACCATTTTTCTTCGATGACAGTTATCAAACTGATAACTATTGATATTTATTGTTACCATCTCAGAATATCAGCTGTATTTTAAAATTCTTTTACTTAAAGAGTGGAATTTGTGAACATGTAGTTTTTAAAATGTAAAGTCTCTGCTTGCTTTCCAATTAAGACAATTATATTGTCAAGTGGCTTGAGCAGATATTTTTAAATCCTTCCTTGGAAACCACAGATTAATGCTGTTCTTTAAATGCTACTTTTGTGTTTTACCTTTTTAGCACAGAAATGCTTGACTGCCTAAAACTATTTTTCTTAGTGATGAGATTTATTCCTTCAGCACTGCATTTTATTATTCCCAGTATTCAGTTTTAAATAGCCTAACCACTTTCCTTTTGCTCTTCCTGTTAGCTTTGTAGTAAGGTGCAGTTTGAACTTATTTAAAAAAAATAAAAGTCAATGACTTATTTCTCATGTGAAATCATTACATAAAATTCTTCAAAAGAAGAGATTACAAGTATCAAGTTGGGCTTTGATATACTTATTTCACAGGATATTTAGTCCTCTCAGTTGAAATGTGGAATGACAAATCTTTACCTCAGTGAAGTGTACCAGTGTAAAAGATGTTTTCCAGTGTAACTGGCTGTTTTTTGTCCCCTTATTGCTAGCTTGCCTGAGAAGGTGGACAGCTAAATCTCTGCATAAAAAGACTTTCTTGAAAGCTGAATTTCCATGCCTCCAGAGAATATTGAATTGTCTAAGGAAATACTGAAACACCAGAATGGTGGAAGGGACATTGAAATTACTGAGGTCTATGACAGTGTCCTCTGGGAAAGAAGTAAAACAGCATTCACTTTTATGACTTTAAATATTTTTCTATGGTGTGGCACGTGATTGCTGGGCATTCAGATTGCTGGGCATGAAATTCAGGTTTTTCTTCTGCATTATCCTTGCAGTTGAAGGATTAAAAACCATTTCAGATAGAAGCAGAAATTGCAGTTAACATTACTAACCCAGAACATCTGGTGTCAAGGTTAAACACAAGTTATTAAAATACATGATTAAGGCATTTAAACATAATATCCTGTATTTGCTGTGCAGGAGCTGCTGTACTGATGCAGAGTAGTCCTTGCTGAGAGATTTACAAATAATATGGATTTTTAAAGTCTGGTAGTTTCTCCCTTACTGAGCAATTTGAAGTGCTGCAACAATATTGCTGGTTTTGCCAGGTAATCCAGAGAATTCCAGGAGAAATGTCTTCAAATTTTTATGAAGTTTAAATAACCCTTGTGCTGGGTGGATTTCTGCACTACAAGGAAACATCTGCTCCTATATAGTGACTACAGTAAGGAATCATTTAGATTGGAAACAAAACTTAAGATCATCAAGTCCAGCCATTAACCAGGCACTGCCCAGTCCTTTATTAAATCATGTCCCAAGTGCCAGTTAAATTAAATATGTCCAGGAATGGTGACTCAAGAACTTCCCTGGGCAGCCTGTTCCAACTCTGGACAACCGTTTTGATGAAGTAATTTTTTCTAATCTCTGATCTAAATCTCCCCTGGCATAGCTTGAGGCCATTTCTTCTTGTCCTATTGCCTGTTTCTGGGAGAAGAGGCTGACCCTCACCCAGCTACAGCCTCCTTTCAGGTGGTTATAGAGAGCAAAAAGATGTCCCCTGAGCTTCCTCTTCTCCAGGCTAAACACCCCCAGCTCCCTCAGCTGCTCCTTGTAAGACTTGTGCTCCAGACCCTTTACCAGCTGTGCAGCACTTCTTTAAATGTGGAAAGTGGGATCTCAGTTGTGACTTTCCCTTGGGATGGCTGTGGAGTCAGATGCCAGCTGAGCAGCAGTAGCAGTGCCTGAACTGATGGTTCAGTTATAATAATAATAGTAATACTAGTTAAATGTCCCAGATATTGGAAGTTTGTGAAAATGCTGTTTAAACTGAGTTTGCATAAAGAAGAGAACCAAAGTTAGTCGAAGAGCAGGAAGGATGTGAAATACTTCTGGAAATGTAGGTAAGTAGTGAACTGAAAGTCTTTGAGTGTGGACTTCAGAAAATCAGAAAAGAGATGAAGCATTTTGGACAGTGAGCAATGTGGACTTCAAAAAGCCAGAAGCAGTGTTTATGTTGGATAACATGGATGATTTCAAATGCAGTTTCTGGGCCCCCTCCCCCAAATCTCTTTCTGCACCATTTGCTGCATCAGCATTGCCTGTAAGGAAGAGCACAGGGTTTTATTTTTTCCATTGATCAGATGCAGCAGTCAGCAAATAAACTGTTAAATGGTATTGATAAATAACATGGGCTAAAGACAGAAATCAAGGAGGAAAATTGAAGTTCCTGTGTATGGATGATGTGGCTTTTCCTTCACCAGAAAAGCAGCGGTCGGAGAGAGGGGGAGCTACAGGAGCCCAGTTTTTATCCAGTTCCATCTTCTTCGATAGGTGCAATAGAGGAACTGCAATTAGCAATTTGGGGAGTGTCTCTGATTGCCAGTGTGCTGTTCCTGTGTCACTGTGGTGGGCAGACAGCAGGAGCTCAAGGGAACTGTGGTTTGTGGAAATCAGATTAAGTGTTGCCTGAAATGTTAAAAAGAGGCAGTTGTAAATTGTGTTTTTAAGTAATGTGAGTAGTATTTGAATTATTGATGAGCAGAAGAGCCTTGTTTGTGTGGGGAAATGAAAACACTTGTAAATTTATGTTTAGGCTGTTCTATAGCTGTTTCCTGAGCAGTTTCAATCACTTAGGATGAGGTACATTGTAAACAACCCAGTTGCTTTTTCTTTGTGGATAGGGGGAGTATAGAAAAAACCCTTAATTTTTATATATAGTGGGCTGTTAGTGAATAATATATCTATTTTCTTTAGAAAGAAAATTCCAGATTGTTTGTTTTTTCTCATGGATTTTTAAGATTTCTGTGATTAGAAGCACCTAAAGAAATTCTGTTAATGCACTGACTAAACTGTGATAATTTCAAATGAACTAATGCAAGTGGAATCAGTTTAAAAGCAACATTCAGCATCAAAAATTTTGTTCTTCCCAGAATGTTAATGATAGATTAACTTTTGTTCCTTTGATCTAATTTTTCTGGAATTGAATGAATGATAATGAACATGGATTTTTTTACTTGTTATTGGGTCTGTATAACAGTTTTGGGTGAAACTAAGTGAGAGAAATGTAGTGGAAGTGCTGTTCTTGATGAATTTTGGTGTCTGTAAATGATGTTGGTGAAAATACAAATGAAGCATAATTACATATTTGATTGATTTAACAGAGTTCTTAAGCATTATGTCACAGGGTTTCTTGGTTCTGCAGTAATACAGAAGTTGAGAGATTGTTGACCTCTGCAAATATACTAAAAAATCTAGTGCATTATTCTAGTGTGTTAATTTGACTCAGCAGCTCTTCCATGCCAATTAGCTTGACATTCCATTTATTTTGGCTACTGACGTTTGCAGTGAGAATTTTAAATTGCCGGTGTGAGGATTCTCTACCAGGGAGGTGAGTAGAAATGTGGAGAAGGTATGAATTCAGTGTTATGGTTTGGGAGGATTGCCCATATGAAGAATTAGAGTGGAGGAGCGGTGTTAGGAAAGCCCCAGTGTTCTCCTGGTTTGAAGGGAGTGTGCTTTTCTCAGCTGACTGTGGTTTTCTTTAGGTTGAGCTTTAGTTAAGAAGTTTAGGGTACATCTGAACCTGCCACTTAGGAATGGATTATTTTAGTACAACCCAACCTTCTGGAAGGTTTTAACTATCTGTGAGGTAGTGTCATGGGTTGACCCTGGCTAGGTGCCACGTGCCCACTCAGTCGCTCTATCACTCCCTTTCCCACTGGGACAGGGGAGAGAATAATATGGAGAATGACTATCAGGGTGAGATAAGGCAGTTTATTACAGCAGAAAGAAGAAACAAGAGGAGATCTGGGAACGCAGAAGCTAAAGAGACAAAACAATCAGTCTCTACTTCCCATCAGCAGCGATGTCTGGACACTTTCTGGGAAGCAGGGCTTCAGCACGCGTAGTGGTTCCTCCAGAAGGCAAATATTGAAGACTCATGAATGCCCCACCTTTCTCCTCTCTTCCTTCCCTTATANCGCTACATATCTGAGCTGATGTTGTATGGTATGGAATATCCCTTTGGCTGACTGGGGTCAGCTGGCCTGCTTGTGTCCCCTCCCAGGATCTTGCCCACCCCCGTTGCCTTTGGTGGGGAAAGGAATGTCAGAGGGACAGCACTGCTTGGCAGTAGCCAAAACACTGGTCTGTTATCAACACCAGCTACCAATGCAAAGCACAGCACTGTGAACTTTACCCCCGTCAGACCCAATATAGGTAGACAAAACAATTTCTCTGTAAAAATCAGAGAAATTACTTTTCATGGGGAAGTAGTGTGTCAGTAGTTGAACTGCTGTCTTCATGAATAAAAATTACTTCTGATTATGAACTATACACTGCTTAACCATTTAAACAATTTTGCTTACTTGTTGGTTTTTTTGTAATGTTTTGGACTGTACCGAATTTGATATATGAAACCTTTCAGTGGATATTTTATGCTGCACCAGTGTTTCCAGAAATAAATGTTTGATGATCTGGAGTAGAAGTCCCAAAACAAATTGTGGCAGCTAATACATGGGTCTCACTGGAATTTCACTTCTGAAGCAAGCTAAAATAAAATGTGTCTTAATAGTCTATGATACAAATGGATTTTTTAAATCTTACAGTACTTTTATCTTGAGTGCTGCAGATAATTTCAAATAGTAAATCATGATTTTCTTTTCTATTTTTCAAGCTGGTTTTAATGTAAAGCCACGTTAATTTGTTCTCCTGTTCCTAGTAGGGTCATAAATCGCAAAAAGAAAAAGTGGTTTAAGGGCGTTCCTGGTACTTTTTCTTTGCTTCTGACATAGTTGCTAACTGAATTAGCTGAATAAGTGAAGGAAATGTTTTCTTTGTGCCTGCCCAGAAGCTAAAGCATTAAGCAAAATTTTGAAAGTAGTTAAGAGGTACATTAATTACTTTATCGCCTTATGTTATGGGCAAATTAAATTAACAAGGATGATGTTAAAGTGCAGAGTTTCCAAAAATATGATGGGAAAGGCTTGTGTGGTATTCTGTTGATGTAATTATGCATTTTGAAAAGCTCCTGAGATGATTTGGCATCAAACTCTTAAAAACAAGCTTTTACACTTCATCTGCTGGGAAAAAACCAAACACAGCTCTCTGGACTTTTGAATGCTGTAGGTAAAAAAAAAAAATTGTGGAATTTTTTTTCTGTGTGTCATTCTGTCTAAGGTGACAATTGCTTTTGTTGTGAGTTCCATTCTTTAAGAAAGTTGCAGAGCTCCAATCTTGGAAGATTTTGACAGTGAATTATTCCCTCTTCCTAATCAGTTTGTGTCAAAATGCATTTATGTTAAAATACATCTATAATTATATGGCTAGCAGCTTCTCCCTTCCCCCTGCAAAGAGTATTCCTGAAGGTCAAACAAAGACTGTCTAGTGGAAGCTTTTTTGGTACCTGATGTTGAATAAATAAATCTTCTGAGAGGTGAGCACCTGCCATCTTCATAAAAACATGATGAATATTCTACTTGCTGATAGAACTTGCTTTGAGGAAAGATTTCTGTATTGTGGTTTTTTTTTTTTTTGATGCTACGGAAAAATAGTTCTATCTTTTTCAAGAGCTTTGGAAAATGGTAGGAGCGATTCTGACCTAAGTCTTTCCCAGAGTTTATGCTGTTTCAGTTGGGTCAGTCAGAAATTTGCAGTAAACTTTCAGCTTGTTCAGTTTTTATGTTCATTTTCCTTCATTTTGAATGTGTGGATCCTTACTATTGTTTGGGATAAAGACTCCTTTCTCTAACACAATTTTCAAGTAGACTATGGTGACTCTAACAGTGAAATTTTCATTTTTTAAAATTATTTTTAAAAGTAGGATAATAATGAGGAGAACTACTTGCTTGTCAACAGGGCTGACAAGTAGAGGAAGGAGTTTGTACTTAATCTGAAATGCAGCAGGAGAGGAATGTCCTTTAAAGCTTTCTAGCTCTTAGGTTGATACCCCCTCCCCCATCAGTGTTGAAAACAGTTTCTGCAGGGCATGTAAAACAGGTTTTTATTTAGGTAATTTTTCTCTAGAAATAAACTTTAAAAAGACTAAAAGAATAACAGTTTTTAGAGATTTTCAGTTTCAAAAAGCAATGATTTGAGTGTTTGGAAGAAAGGCACAGCAGCCCACTTAAATGGGCTGCTGCTTAGTATACACTTAATAATAATGTGGGTTTTTTTTTGTATAGGCTTCTTATATTGTCTGCTAAAGAAGCTCATCTTAAATGTCACAGCTGCCTTTTCAAAGCTGGCTGATATAAGGATATCCTGTATAATTTGTTATCTTAACTGCTCGGGGTAGCTGCAAACAGCTGAGGGACATACAATTGTCAGATGAATTCTTGCCTTGGAGCTGACGGGGAAGTGCTCCTTGTTTCAAGAGAAGTGAAATACTTGTGACCTGTGCAATCGATACCTTTTGTTGAAACATGCATGCACTAAGTGGTGTTGTAAATGACAGACCTTCCTAGCGTTCAGCTGCTCAAGGATTATGAGGAGTTATTTCCTGAAGGGATTGGGAAATTGTGTTCTCTGCCTAAATGGGTAGGCTGGTGCTCTGGAGAGGGGACGTGCTGAGTCAGGATGGGTCGGTACAGAGATTGAGAATTTCCTTCCAGGATCAGAAGACAGGGGGACTGAGCTGCAGACATCCTGGGACAGCACTCAGGTTAGTGATCTGGGATAAATTATGGAGAGAGGAATTTTTTATGATATGCCTGAGGAAGACTGGTTGAGGAGGAAGCCTACTACTGATTGGAGGCTTATCTCTTCCAATCTTAGGTGGGGCTTAACAACTGTTCTGAAGTGATAAGGACACTTGGTATTTCTTTTTCTCTCCTTCCCCAACCCATCTCACTCCTATGTGGGTGTGTACACACATACATCTCTTACATTCTGCAAGCACTGGAGGAGAACTACGTACAGCTGTCTGAAAAATGGCAGCTTTTAATAGGTTGGGATCTTGACCACACAAGTGGTTTGTAGATCTCCCTATGGCTTGGTTTTACCCAGTGGCTGATAGTAAACTTGTCCTTTCAGCAAGACCAGGATGTAGAGAATAGACACAGGCTTGGATAAGTCTGGAAGGAAATACTGATTTATTGGTTTCAAAAGGAATGAAAAGCTCAGTGATATTCAAGAAGAAAAGGGCTGTTAAACTTACACCTGGAAGAATGCAGCCTAATGAATTCTGATTTGAGAATCTTTACTGGAAGTGCAGGGTGAGCAAAATGTTGAAAAATATCTCAGCCCTACTGCTTTCCCCTGTTGTCATGGTGGTTGCTAAACTCTCTCACCATAATTCTGCATGGTTTCTGAACTGCCTGAGTAGCTTTGCAGCATGGCTGGCAGGGCTTTGTCCAGAGGAATCCACTCTGATGTTCAGTGCCAGCCATGTGTGTGTTTCCATGACCATTTCCTAGGTGTTCTGTCATCTGTGGGGCCCAGACCACTACAAATACAGTGTGTGGATTCTCCTCTTCCTGGGAAGACTTCCATCTCAGCTACATACAAACCAAGCTTTGAGAAAAAGCTCACTGACTCTTGTCAAAAAATATTTAACTCTTGAGTTTACATCTCTGCTCTTACAGATGAAATGACGTAGTGTTTTCACTGAGTATTAAACAGTAACTTCATTTTAAAATGCTTTGTTTTTATAACAAGTATTTAAACAACATTCTTGGAACTTCAGCTGAAAACTTGGAAAATGCCTTTGTAACAACCAAGCATGGATGGCCTGTGTCTAAAAAGAGAAAGTGTCGATATTCAAATAATTAAAATGTCTTATGTTCTAAGGTTGTCTTAGTATTTCAACTAAAATTTTGTGCTTGAATAAGGGTTTGTAATAGATTGTTAAACAGTTTTGTGGTGGGTTTTTTTTCTTGTTTTTTAATTATTGCACTGAGGCAAAAGACCAAAATGTGGTTTTTTAATCTCAGATGTAACACTTTCACACCTGCCTGTTCCCTCCTGCTGCGCAGTGCTGTGGATGCTGCTGCCAGCTCCATCTGAGCACTTGGAATGAGCTCACCTTAGTGAGTATGACCTTGCTGTGGGCTGCTGCAGGTGAATTGGCAGCTGAAATAAGATATTCCTGTGCCTACTGCTTCCTACTTGAGCTGTGTTTTGGAAAAAACAAAGCAACACCTCTCGCTGCAGACTGTTCAGAGAGGAGCAGGATAAGGGACCCAAGCTGTTGGGGACTGTCCTCAGGAATAAAAGGAATAATTTGGGTGGCTGTCAAAACTGCCATCGGTTGGACAGATTCAACCAAGAGAGTGATGTGTTAAAGAATGTGCTCTTTGGTGTATTGTGGGCTCAGGATTGGTGAGGCCCCTCCTCCTCACTGGCCATCAGGATTTTAGTGCTTGTGGAGCATTGGCTTCAGTTTGAAGGGTTTCTTAGTGGCTTTTTTATTTTTTTGTTTGCTTGCAAATGAACCACTACTTCTAAGATAATTTTGGCAGGCTGAGAGCTAGAAAAGCAGCAAAAATAATACCTGTGTGAAAGATGCTACTTCCAAGTAAGGGAATTGAAGCTGTCACAGCCACATTCTATTAACAGAAAAATGTGTAGTGTGCTAGCTTTGCTCCATAGGAGAAAAATCTGGTGACTGTAGTTGTCTGTTGATTGTTCCCCTCACAATCATTCTCTAGTCTGAGAATTAGTGGTGTGAGGTGGGGGAAGAGTGAGGCAGTCTTGGAAATTGTTGCCTGTTCTTGAAGATGTTGAAATTGTTTTTACACACATGGCTTAATAAAGAGGTTTCAAGCAGCACAAACTTCCCCTTTCAGGAAGCTGCTGAAATGACAGTGCTCTGTTCCAAGCAGAGAGCAGCTTTCCCCAGGAATTGGATTATGCTCAGATTTATAGGAGGGCCAGATGTACTCACTACTTAGATTAACACTCAAAAAATAAAAAGGAAGATCCACATAGAGAAACTGGGTTCAAGCATTCATTTGAACTCTGAATGATACCTGCAGTTTTAGTTTACTTTATTACCTGCTTTCCTTATCTCAGTTTCAAAACAAGCCCTGAGTCATACATTCTTGTTCTAAAATCCACGTTGGAAGACCCGAGGACAGGATCTGCAGGGTTCTGCTATGCCACAAGAGGGCATTTTTTGTGCCAACTTTGCGACTATTAAGCAATAAATCTACTTTTTAAATGTCTCACTTTGGATTAATTAGTCCTGAAAAATAGTTGAAATGATGTATCTTTTCTCTAAGCTCCTTAGTTTCATAATTAAGAAAAGAACAGGTTTAGATCTTTGTTTTCCTGCATAACATAGGATTGTTGAATGATTTTTTTTTTTGTAGTTGCAGAAAGCCTGAGAATTCTGAGTAGAATTGTGGTACATCTGGAGTTTTGTTTCTGGTGAAGTTTATTTAGATGATCTAGTATTGATTACAAGGAATTAAGTTGGGCATTGAAGAAAATAACAATGCTAGAACTGTTTTTCCTTTTAGGACTGGTAACTTATAATAATGTGATTGGGTGTGGGAGATGGTGATAATAAGAAGAGTATATCCTTCTCTTCTGTTTATATGGTTAACAAGACCAGTAAAAGTAGAGGCACTGTGCTATAAACGCAGCAACATACAGTACTTTGAATATTGCAAGATACCATTATGCAAATATTTTACAGAGTTTGCATTTAATCACTGGAGATCAGCACTGTTGTAAATGGCAGTAAAAAAGCTCCACTTGCCATTTGATTTGGAGCTGCTCACCCTTTGCAGTGGGATGAGCCACTGCTTTTTTCAGTAAGCCCTACAAGAGCTGGGGCTGTTGCTTCTCCTTGTGCACAGGGGTGTCTGCATGGGATTGCTCCATGGGACGTGCGTGTGCCTGTTCCCTGGGAGTGCACATCCTCCCAGCAGCACGGAGGTGTCCTGGCGTGGGCTCCTCTGAGCTGAGAGCCTGCCTTCCCTCCTTCATCTCCATTCTCAAACCTTTTTCACATTCATTCATGTGATAAGGGGGCTCTGCTCACAGGAGAGCTGCAGGAGCAGCATGCCAGAGGAGTTCATCCAAGCTGAAATACTCAAGTTTTTGAGTGTTCCTCGGGAAATATGGCTGCAAGGAAGAGCGTCTAAGCCAGATGAATTGTTCTGGCAGGTTTGGGTTGTGCTGCCAGCTCGACTGATCTTCAGGGGCTTTCCGATCTCACTGAGCGCAAAACATAATTGTGGTAGGAGTTTGTTTGTTTTATAAAATATGGGGATTTAAGCTTTGCAAGCCATGGCTCATGCTCTGTTGTTGGTGGGCCAAACTTGGGATGGAGGCATCAACAAATGCTAGAAGAACAGCATAGAGGGCTTGGAAAGTTGATGCAAAATTTCTGTCTGCTGCAAAAATCGGCTGAATCATTTTAATGTGATTTTTTTGCTACACCAAATTCACATTTAGAATTAACCCCCCCACCCATTTTTTTTTTTAAATAACCAACCTGTGCATTATTAAATTTAAAGATAATATCTGATCTCTGTCCATAAAAGCTGAAGTTAGGGAAAGACCTTTAGCTTTATTTACTTCAGTCATTTGGTATTTTTTTCTCCAGTTCATAAATCAAATTTGTACTGAAATTGTGCCTTTAAAAGTTAGTGAGTGGTGTGCTCTGCATCAGGAAACAGACAGCTGTGCTTTTGTCATTTGGTTCTGCAGCGTCTCTGCATGATTATTTAGAGGATGTCTGAAGCATTCTCAGTACTTCATTGGAGAGGTATGTTAGCACCAGTAATTTCTAAATATCAGATAACTTACTTTTTTATGCTTTCCAGTTAGATTTGGCATGGGTCATTATGAAAAACAGAATTATTCTGTTGATGTAGTCTTCTGTGGGGGATTTTTTAATTGTGCTGTATATGTTCCTGAAATTTATGGGCTTCTGTATATGATGTGCCTGTTTTTGTGGCTTGCTTGCTAATAACTGAATTACTCCATTGCTTGGTTTGGTTTTCTTTGTTTTGGGTTTTTTTTTCCCTCTAAAAGAAAATCTACTTTATTGGCTTTAAAAAAGAAGTTTGTGAAAACCTCCTTGTAATGCATGTGCTTTGAAAGAGAAGGTGGTAAACCAAATATGTGCTGACAGAAAGGATAACCTTAACATTCCATTTGAAAAAAAACCCAGCTGGGTTCTGTGGTGCTCCTTTGTCTTCTAACAACTTCATTTGGAGGCTGTTACAGAATTTGAATATTTTTGCAATAAGGTGCATGTGTTGGTAACTTCAATTGTTTACTCTTAAGGAACAGTGTTTCAGTCATTAAAAAGAGTTTATTAAGACTAGGATGGCAATTAAAAACCTTTAAAGTATGTCTATTTTTAAACCTTTTTAGTGTGTTTTTGTATGGAAATGCAAAAATTACTAGTTGCAAACTAAAGGCCTATTTTTTTCACAGTGCTGAGGGTTACAATAAAAAATGTAGACAGCTGCTGGAGATTTGGATTCATAGATGCTTTTAGAGAGATTCTGTTGAATGAATAAAGGCTAATAAAGTGTTTGCAGTCTTTGGCCAGCCCTGCTTGTATTCCTAAAGCCTGCTCATATAAGAAGTGCTGGCATAATTGACACCAAGTAATTATTGTTTTGAAAGTCCTAATTGGGGCTTGGCATGGATTACTCATGGCATCTTTGTTGTTTTCCTCCATAAATTCTGCTATAAATTGGTGTTGAACTGCAGGGGAAACTGGTAGAAGTCCAAAGGTAGACCCCTATGCAGCAGATGTACTTGCCTGTAGATACATACATGACTTGAAACTCATACATTCTGTCAATAAAACACCTTTCAAAAACCTTTTTCTTATCATCTAGAGTCTGGGAAGTATGACAAGTTATACTAGCTGTATTTAAAAACAAACATACCCTCCCTCTTCCCACACATGCATGTGTGGAAATGATAGGATTTAACATTTGCATCAGCACAGAAGTGCAGAACTTGTGTTCATACGCAAGTGAGGTAAAAATCATACTGGATTTGTGGAAAATAAGCATTAAATGTCTTGTCAGAGAGCATGCTTTGGATAGGAAGGTTTTACAGAGATGCTGCTGGTATAGTAAATATTCTAGTGGAGAGTTATCCAGCAAATCAAGGAGGTTCCAGGCAAGTTCCACTAAAATGTCATTGTTACTTTAAGTTGTTAAAGTTCTTGGATACTATGATAAAGGGCCTGTTGTAGTGTAAAGTATTTGTAGTCAGCCCTAGTCAGACACAACAACGATTGCTTTTGTTCATACATGTGATGTAAATGGCAATTTTCAACTCCTTTATGATTTCTGGTGCCTTCAGAATGGCTTTGGAAAATAATATCTTCAGCTAAGATGACTGGTTATTGAATAGGCTGGATATTTTTCATAATAGTTTTCTAATTATATGCTAGAATAAAAAAATACTTGTTTGAAATATTTTAAACCATAAATGCTTTGTTTGTTTTTGAACCATTAGAACAATGAAGGTTGTGTTTATGTGCTGCCCAAGAAATTTTTGGTTTTTGCAGTTCATAACAGGAGAGGGAAACAGTTGGTAGAGGGATGTGCATGGAATGTGAGTGACTGTGTATATATATAATGTTTGGACATGAGCTTTTCCAAGCATAGTTAGGAGATTACTCAGTTGTATTCTAGTCAGTAAACGAGGAAACATAAAGTCCCCACTTTACTTCTGTGATTGCTGAATTACTTGGTGTGGAAAAAATACAGTAGCAATCAAAACAAACAGTGTATCATTAGGAGATATAACTAGAACATGTCTACTTGGTGGTTTAAAGCCAGGGGCAAATCCTGGGAATGTTAATTTGGCCAGGATGCACATGTGCATACTTGCAGTGCTTTTCAATATGTCACGTGCTGTCATTCTATTGCAGGCAAAATTGTTTGGTGGAGAGAATACAGTATCTCAACACAGGCATCGTACTTTTGTAAAATCCTCTGTGTGGGGCATTCCAGGAATTTGAAAAGGACAAAGAAAAGGGGAGAACACTTTTAGTTAAGCTGGAGAAAATATCTGTTTGAGTGGAACCTAGTATCTTTGTGTGTGTTCCTTAAATATATGAATGGTTTGCAATTTCTGTGCGTAAAGTGCTAGAAGAAAACCAGAACAAAAGCACCATACCTATCAAAGCTTTGCTTGTTTATATAGTCTCTCCAACAAGTATTTAATAAATAGGCAAATAATGAAGTTATTAAAACAAATAGAAGTTGTTTTTCCTATTACTTAATCCATGTATTTGATTGTTTTCTACTTCACCTCTGCATCATTTATTATAACTGGCATGAAATCAGGTGTCTGTATTGTCTGTGTGGTGGTAATGTACACTGTTATAGGTGTGGGCAGATGCATTTACTGCCTGTTTCAGTCATGGTTTTTATGAGAGAGGGAGTCTTGAAATAAAACAGATGATGTCTGACTTGGTTAACGAATGTAAAAGTTATTTAGTGATGATTCAGTTGGTGACCTTGAAGGTTGCTGTTTTAGAAAATGAAATTTCTTCAGCACTTAATGTTCAAACTTGTCATCCATTTTGAGGCATTTGTTGATGCCTTTTGTTTTTAAGCTACATGATGAAATTAGATGATAGTTTGTGTTCACAGTTTTGAGTCTTACTAGAGCTGGTCTTCTGTCAGTACCTAAAAAGATCAAATTTATACAGCTAAACTACTCAAAGTGAGGAAGTAATTTTTGCTGTTTATTTCTGAACAATCTAATAATCATATGTGTTTCTTAGGTAGTTCAAATCTAGCCTAAAACTTTGTAGAAATACATGCATTTAATTTTGTGTGGAAGATTTAGGTAAAGCATCCTGCTATGGTGTAGGTTAGTACACCTGGGCATGTTTGTCCTGTCTCACCTCTTTTGAAGTCAGTGTAGTGTACTTGTTGCCTTGAGCATGAGGATTTGCTAGGTCTGTGTAATTGCCAGAGTAGCTGAGATTTTTGTGTGACCATAAATTCAGTTGCATCATGTGAACGTAATTAACTCTCATTATGTGTGCCTCATAAGTTCCATTCAGTTATCCGAGTTGTAATCAGCTGAAAAAGTGGCAGAGGTCCTGTGTTCAGCAGCCACACAGAAGAAATGCAGGAATGTGTAAACAGCGGTGTGGTTCATGCTGGGGAGGGCTGGACCTTGGGGCCAGCATGGAGTAGCACTTCAGGACAAGGGAGCTGAGAACCCAGCGAGGACAGAAAAAAATATCAGTAAGTGAGAACAGCATTGGCTGAAAGTGCACACAGAAGGAAGGGCACGGGAAATGTAATGGTGTAAGGGAGTAGGATGGTGTGTGGCATTTTTTCCTATTAATTCTGTAGAAATGTGCCCATTGCTCTCCTAAAATGATTGATGTGCTCTTGTTTAAGTTCAAGCTGGCATCTTGAGAGCCTCACATCTTGCTTGTAGCCAAGGTCCTGAATTTGGAACTACACCTTTGAGATCCCACAACTCTCACCTCCAGCAAGTTCTCCTTGTGTATGATGTTTTGTCAGAATGTGCATCATCCTTCCTGATGGGTTTTCTGCCAAAGTACCCATAAATAGTGAGTACTAGCAAGTATGTGCAAAGGTAGGAAGCAAAAATTTTGTGGGAAATAGAGGATAACTTTGAAGGATAAATGGTACTTTCACACTATTAAGTTAGCCTACTTAGAAGATTTGCTGGATGATAAATAATTAAAGGCTTTATTCTGTCATCTTTAAATCTCATGCCTTGACTTTTTCCAGAAACTTTCTGTTCTCTGAGGTAAATCCACAGTATCTGTCTTTATTGTTTCCTTTTATATGAGCTTTTAACAATAGCCTTTCAAGTAAGCTGAGTGTGCTGACAGTTGTGAGAAGTATTCATAAGTGAAATTTTAATGGATGGAAGATGAGGAATGTTAAATAATGGGTCACTCAAATGAGTCTAAGGAAAATCTAAATGTCTTGGAAAATTAATGTAGTTACAATTTCATAAATCCCAGGCTTGTTACTGATTAATTTCTGCATGCTGTTACATTCCTGACAAGTATTTCTCCTGTCCTGCAGTTTAACTTCTTCTAAAGTATTTTGGGGAATATATTAAAACTGGGAAAGCTGGGCTGCCAGAGTTCTACATTTTAAAACAGGGTACTTTGATTAAAGAAACAATTTCTGTCTGTATAGAAAATATTGTGCTTTGGCATAGCCAGACATTTTGATAAAGAGTTAAGCTTTCAGGCTATGTAGAAATTGTGGCAAAGGCTGTGGTTGCCAATGTAGTTCTGGATTTTTGTGAAGATCTGCAGTAAGTGGAAAAAGGGACAGAAAGGTCAAAAACCAGGGGAACCACCTTAAAGGCAATGTTTTGCTGTTTTTAACTAAGCTTTGGGCAGTTATCCATTTCATTCATATATTTATATGCATCTCTTTGAAAAATGACGTGGAAGTGGGAGGTATACATGGTTAGATTTATCAGGTAGAGGATTTGTTACTTTCTGTTTTCTTGATTTTTTTTTTCCCCCGTTGTTCTCTGTTTCTGTGTTTTTTATTCCCTGTCTCACTACCATCAGATTCCTTGTCTCCTTCTCACCCAAATTTTTTGATTGTGTTTTAAACAATGTCATTCCAAACTGGTTACATTTAGTCATCTTTTCCTTCAGGGTGATGACTAAGTGTTGTGAGTTGGGGGTTGTTGTTTTATAGTTTTAATGATCTCCTTTAAATATTCTGGATGACTTTGTTATAGTCACAATCAAATAGTCAAATTATAATTCTGTGTACTCTCCCCATGTGTATTTGGAAGTTACACAATGTGCAGTGTCTTCCTTTGGACTCCAAATTGGAGTCCTGCTAAACATGACTCCTGCACTCCCTGCTGATCTAGGACCTGCCACAGAAAATGGATAAAGGCTCTTTGGCTGGACTTTCTTGTGATACCAGTTCAGCCATTTAAATGTATTTTCAGTTTTGGCATAGATTAGTTCTAATGATGTTCATTTCCTTTGTGTTCTTGGGTATTCCTAATGTAATCTGATCCTGAAGGCTCCATCTAAAAGTTACTCTTCTCAGTATCTCTGTATTCCTATTTCTACGAACTTCTGTTCTGGCACAGTTGTATTTGCAAAAAATGCTATGATAGCACTTGCTGAACAGCTATTTTTAATATATATTTAATTTTAATTTTTTGTACTGTATATGTGGGTTTTATGAGAGAGAAACTGCCAGGTATTCAGTAAAAATTGCACAATTCTATGTGTGTAAATACTGTGTGATTTGAGGGTATTCAGCGGTATGCTGCTCTTGGCTTAAGAATAATAGCTATTCATTTAATAAATTACTTTGGTCATTAATATTTTAGCTTATAAATCTTTTCAGTACAGTCTGAGAATGAACAAAAGTATTGGCAGAATACTTTATATAAAAATATATAATATGTATATAAATACAAGTATACATGTGTATTTGTATATAAAGCCATATGGTACAGTTATATTTAAAAATGTAAATCTATACAGTTAATTCCAAAATTATTTTATATTCTGTCCATTAAAATTTTTATATTTAGAAACATGTTTTTACAGTAGCATTCATAAATACAGGTGTAAATAATTTAAATGTTTTTTTAATTGCCCTGTTTATTTATCATATAGTTTATTTACCATAAAGAAGCAAAATATTAATAAAGAATTAAGTAGGATCAGTTTGAAGTGTGCTTTTATATTGTTGGCTGTTACTTCAGTGGCAGTGTTATTTTTTTTTTGCCTTTTAGCATCTGTCATTCCTAGTGCTATTTTATTCACTAAGATTGTGTTTTAGGACATTTTTATGTGGGTATTTTCTAGAAATGTCTTTACTAAGAATGCTGAAATCATGTTTTTAGTAGATTTACAGGTTTTTTACCCCATAAGAGGGGAAAGAGGGGTAGTGCTGAAGGTGTCTGGAAACCTTGTGTCCTGATATGACCATGTGCTGTCAGCTGCCAGAAGGGTAAGCGTGTAAAACTAAGTGTTCTAAAATCTGTGTGAAATTGTCAAACCATGCTTAGTCTTGTGGGGACTTGGTTTTTTTATGGGTGCCCAGTTAGCAAGTGGGATGCTCACCCATGGCTATTTTGAAGCCATCACCTAGAAGTCATACACAGATTTACTTCTTGTCTGGCTGTAGGTGTCATAGAGGTGACACATGAGAAAGTCACTTTTTGGGTTCATTTATAGGGAGCA